>WAAD01008264.1:47801-126307 GCA_013389945.1 Fregata magnificens
TTTTGTTGAGCTGCAAACCTGAATGGCTGATAAATCCTACTCTGCAATTTTTTCTTTGTTATAGGATTTTTTTTTCTCATTTGTATTTTACATCTACTTGAGTCATTTATACAAATTCAATACGAAATACCTAACAGTAAGCTTTTTACTTAAAACCTTGCCAGGTGCCATATTTTGTTCTCTTCTTTTTATATGGATATTACCTATTCTTCTAACAATTTAACAAGGCGTTTCATTAAATCACTGTATTACAATTAATGTAGATGGAAACAAATTTTTGATGAACATGGAAACATCGTGTTTAGAATATATAGTTTAAAAGTGTCCATAATTTGATGATAGTATTGTTTACCTTGATTCAAACTGTGATTATATCTTTATACAGTAGTTTTTATGGGTTTAAGAAAGTTGAGTCCCTTTTCTCCTTTTTAGCTTGTTTTCGGAATTTGAAGAATGGAGATACAAACGGAGCTGTGGCAGCTGAATTCTCTTTCATATGTGTCCAGTCCAGGTGAAGCCCAGCATAATGTACTGTAATATGTCTCTTCAGTTCTCTGATACAATGACCTGTGCATCCTCTAAATCCCCCACAGAATGCGCAGACACAGACTGATTGAGGTGAGTATGGACTTAAGTATATATTGTTCTTTGTAGCTCTGAGGAATTGGCACTTTTGCCAAATGTGAGATGATGTGGATTGTAATCTATTGAGACAGGAGTTCAGACTGGCCCCTATTATACATTGTAAGAATGACTACAGATTTGTCTGGAGTAAGTTTTGGGCTTGGTTTTTTGGTTGGTTTTTTTTTCTTTTCTTCCTCAAAAACAAACAAAAAACTTTTTCATAGTTTCTGACACTTTGCAGCTCTACTAACGACAGTAATCATGAAAGCAACTTTGTGGTAAGAGCCTCTTGCAGCAGCCTGGGATAACACAGTACCAGAAATCCCAGCCTCTTACTTAGCGGTATTGGTGCAAGCATGGAGAGAAACTGATAAGAGGCTACGGACATGAGAACCATGCATTTTACCCTTCCTGATGGTATATATTTTATTTTTTAATTTATTCTGTGAATATATCTAAGATTTTATAGCTGTTGGGGAACTGTTGGTTAAATCTGGATGACTTCTGATTCTGATCTGATTAAAGAAAAGAGAATTCAGGTTGGTGAGGAAGAGGTGGCAAAGAGGAATATCGAGCATAGGTGCTCCCAAATCATAGCTCATGACTATTTCAACGAGATCATCTTTCTAGTATAATTGGATGAGAAGATTTTATTTTCTTTTGCCATAATAGGAAAGGAGTAGGGCAGCAGTTTATCTTATAGGTCTCAGTGACAAAGGAGTATTTTAAATGCTTAGTCTTTTGTTCCGTAATGAATGAGAAACAAGAGGTCTAACACTTTAACAGAGGAGGTAGTCACAGCAATTAAAAAGCATTTTTAATAATCCCCCAACCTTTCTGTTGGAATCAAAAGCTTGATTCTGATCCTAAACTAATACAATTGTGTTGTGAGAGCATACCTCTCTCCGGCTGCCTACCTGGTGTACCAAACTCTCCTTGCTCCCCTCCTCTTTGCACTCCTAAGGAGCTCACCACTCTCCTTACCACTGGGGCCAGCCTCTTTCTCTGTAAAATACGCGAGTTAACAAACCTAGCAGAATTTTTCTTTATTAGCACTGTGTGTCAGTAACTCTGTTTCTGGCCACTCAGCTCTGTTGGCCTCACGGTGCCCGGGCTCCTCTGCCTGTGGCAGTGCTTGGCTGGGGCTCCTGGGAGACAGTCCCGAGGAAAAACCCTTCTCCTATTTTCCTCAGGTGCCATAGGGCTGGGGAGGCTGATATACGTGCTGCTTTTCTGCCTTCAAGACAATAGTCATAAATACATAAGCATGGGCATATATATCAGGATCTTAAATGGCTAAATAAATAAAATTAACACAGCGGTGTTGTGGGTCAATAAAATAAAGGATAGCATTTGAAAGTGTGGCTTTCAGAAAAGTTTTGGGAGAGGAAAAATTGTCTAGGATTGCAAAGACTCTAAGAGGTTTTTTCACTTATGAATAACGTACAATAAAATTAATTGGATTCTTTATACCTAACCAAATTTTAAGTTTTACTAAATTCAAGATTTTTTAATCATAAATATAAAAACACAGCTTTGGACTTTAACATTTAGAACACTGTTTTTCTTTTCAAAAGTCAGAAAAAAAAGATACATTTACATGCATTCTCCAGTAACATATTTTATAGAAAACAATTTCTTAATACATTTTCAAATACAACATTTCCAATTTTGAACTACTTTAGTTGCAGTTGTCCTGTAATTTAAATTTTTAGGGATCATTTTTTTCCTTCAGCACTTAAAATGGAAACCTAAGAACACTGACATCTTAACAGTAACCCAGAAGAGATTGCTTGTTGATGTTTGGGTTAACGGGAATAAAACATCCAGAATGTTTTACTCTAATTGGCTGGTTTTGTGCTAACACATGTGCGTTAGTATGTTCTGAAATCTCTTACCAAAATGCTTAAATACATTTCAACAAATCTGTTTGAACTCTGCATTTCTGCTGCAGGCAGAATAACGTCTATTGGTTTTATGTTTGACTCAGAACTTCCTGCAAGGGAGATTACAGATTCATCAAGGAAGAGTCCTTCATGCAAATACCATCTGCTCCAGGTCTCAGCTTTACGGAGGGTGAGAAGACTCTTTGCTAACACATAAAAGACTGAGGTGGAGAACCTACCCAAGAAGGCTGAGGTAAAGAGCCAGCTCTCATAGCTCGGACTATAATAGCCCGTCTTCTGCAGTTGTGTTGCTACGCCGGTATACCTGTGTCGGTGGGTAAAATTCACTGGTTTCTTTAACAGCTAGTACTGGTTTTCTTAGGGAAGGAGTGGGTTTATTTTTATGCACGTAGAACTTTGCTTTTTAAGAGTTCATGGGATGTGAGGTAATATAGGATTTTAAGAAGCACGTGTTTCATTCAGCGCTCGAAATTAAAACTACTCACCTTGTATAACTCTCTTTCAGCTCACAATCTTGGCCCTTGGGGCACGGGGATAAAATTAATGTAAACAGAGCTGAAGAAACCTGAGTGAGAGGGATTTGTTTTATACAGCCAATGGTGTCCTCAAGCTAGGTAGCTTGTATAGCAGTTTTTCCCTTATGTAGATATTTGAAAACAGAATGAGTTTTCCTTCCAGTAGAATCCAGTTAGTGACCAGTGTATTTACCGTTTCAGCTTGCGAGAAGCAAGGCTTACATCTATTAAATTTGTATCTCTCTTAACTCATGTGATTTTCCCTGGAATCTAATGAAAACATCCTTTAAAGTTTATTGTAAAGATTGAGCTTTAATACAGAGATGCTGAATTTGGTCCTTCGTGTAGCAGAGCTCAACACCTGGAGAGTAACGTCACCAAATGTTCAGAAAATTGGCAAACATAAGTGCAGTAAAAACTATCAGTATTCAATTGAGTAAGGTAGCACAGCATTGTCTAATGCAATAAGAAACCAGTTGGGAAAATACATGTCCAATTTTTTGGCATTCAGATACAGCAATACAATGGGAAGGGCTGAGTTTCAAATGGTTTTCTCAGCTTAAGAACAGGAATGAAAAACAAGGGCTGAGAAATCTCCTGCTGACTTTCAAATGTAGTTGCATGGGGGAAAAATATCTGCTTGACCAATGACCCTACCTTTCTATATCCACTAAAAGTTGATCCTGAGATATCAACACATATTCCCAATTTTGTCAAGAACAATTTTTGGAGCCTACATTTTACTCTTAAGGAGACATTAAAAATGTATGTTTCTAACACTTCTGTACCACTCAGTCAGGATGTTGTCAATGCCGTCATTTCGTGGTTTAGGCTAGTCTTGTATGAGTTGTCAATATTTCTGTTTCAAAATCTCCTTCATTAAAAGGGGTTGCAGCTATGGCAGGGGTTAGTAGGTTAGCAAGACTGGATACCAATACAATAATGTTAGGTGACAGGTAGTCAAGTGTCAAAATAGTCCATAGACACTATTGGCTTCCATCAAAAGAAGATTGATACTGGGTTGTAGCTGTATTTTCCAGCTACCAAAAACTACTGCTCCCCAATTAGTAGGCAAGTTGAAATCTGGTAGAAAAGAAGAAAAAAAACCCCCATAGAGTTAACGGATCCTTGTTTGTTAGACTACTGCCATGTGTCCTCTTCTGCTTGCTGGTAAAACACATGCTTAAAAAATACAAGCCAACAAACACACACCCCTGTACCTTAAAAGCTGAGCGTGTTTTGTGCTGTGAATAGGAAAACATGTAAGATAACCTAACCCAGCTGCCAGCCAAGCACTCCCTTTCCAAATCAAATGGCTAAATAAGATAGATACTAGTGAAAGGGTTTACAACTATACTGAGGATAAAGAAGTGGTTGAGGGAGTACAAGTCAATATATAACTAGGAGGGGAAAATCAAAGGCAATTATAAAATATTGTCATCTTTCTTAAAATATTTATTTAAGAGAATTCTAGAACAGGTGTCCAGCTGAAGCATAAACTTCCTTACTTTTCACCCTATGAAAAGAAGTGAGCAGAAGCAGCTCTGGAGCCTTTCCAAAGCCTAAAAGCTGTTCTTAGCTATACTTTCTGCAGCACGTTCAGAGGGATGTGTTGGCCAACAGAAGTCAGATGAAACAGTTGTGGGTTCATTCTCAGTCTCTGTAGCTCACCTGTGCAAAACATTTACACACTTTCCTCCAACCTGTCAAACACATATGTAGAAAACTGCAGTATCAAAAAAAATTTAAAAAGTTAAGCAAAAAAATTACAGAAAATGTGAATATACAAATTAATGCACATGACTTATTTATCGCAAGGCACATGTTAACATGCTGATTTTTCCCCCCATCCATAGAGAACCTGAAGGCAGCAGAGTGTCTGTTTCCTATAGGCACAACTGTACGTTTGCATCTGCTTTTTGTCTGCATTTATTTTAGAGTTTAGGGCTCCTGTTCCCATTGTTATTTTGCTTGTAGGCAGCTTGACTACAAATGCCAATGGCTGTTGCTGCAGGCATTGCCAGGGCTTTTCTAGGAAGGCTGCCCAGAGCTGGCTGTCTGACGTACGTGAAGTGGAGACTTGTGGATGAGGAATGGTGTTTGAAGGTCTGGCCACAAAGCATTTAAAAGCCTCATTGGATGCAGGACATAGATGAGGGTTTTCTTGCAAAAGCAGAAGTTAGGGTGCCACAGGACCAACACAGAAGGCATGTCAGCAAATCAGTAAGTGGCAAAACTGACCTCAGGGCTGGTCTCAAGACTACTTAGATGTAACCCAGAAGACTAGAGAAAAGAATGTGGTCTCAATCTTCAACAAAATTTGACATATTGGATACATGACATGGTCCAGAAAATGTGATTTGGTCCAGAGCTGGCTGAAACCATTAGCCGCTTCAGCTCATGTAATTTTGGGAGGTTCTCCGCAGTTGGGGCAGTTTGAGTCTTTACAGAGGATTATTTCAAGACACTACTGTATTTGAAGTTCTTCACTGGTTTGAAGTGCTACATCAGACTGATGGATTTCTGGCAAAATGTAAATGTGTAAGATAAATGTTATCTCCTGTAGGACTGTGCACACCAAATATTGCCATGGTCACTAGTGTGGGCTGCATATCTGCAAGCTTGTCTGCAGGAAGGCACTATTATTTTTTGTTGTGTCTGGAAAACATCAACAGGTATTTCTTCTCCCAAGGACTGTATTTAGCACCAGACACTCATTTTGCCACAGAGGAAGGGAACAGGTCAATTATTATAGTCCCTACAGTTAGTAAACTGATTTTGTTGCATGTTTGGTTCCTAATATTGCAATCAGGGTAGTGGCCACATGTGTGGGGGCTCCCACAAAGACAAGGATACTTTATATATATGTCCAATGGGATCCATTTTCCAAATCCAACAGTATATTGTCTTTGCTTCTGTTGTAAAACTAATTATTTTACTTCGATTTTACGCTCTGTTACTCTTGTACCAATACTACCACTTACTTACTGAAAAACTCAATATTTGGACATACAAATTGATGATAAGTAATGTGTGTTAAAGACACATTCTAAATAGGTTTTGAATAAAAAAAACAGAGGTCAGCTAATCATTTTTTCTCCCCTCCTGGCATATATTCTCTGCTCATGACCATAGCATCTAAGTCTTCATTAAGGTTACAATTCAGAAATGTGCTATATATTTTTACTAGGTTTTCCTGGTCATGACGTAAAGTGAGCAACATTGTGCAGCTTGGAAGTTAGTGACTCTTCAATAATAATAAAAAAATTGCCACTATATAAATATATTTATGAAAAATACACTTAAAATTTTCCAGTGAATTGAAGCAGAGTTGTATGACAGTGTACACATCATTATATAAGACAAGAATTGAAATAAGCAAAACCTGTTTAGATACTTGGGATGACCTCTGCAGAAATCTAGCATTGCCATAAAACTCTCTAGCCTTGCTATTCTTATAAGATAGGTGTTGTTGGGAAGGTGCCACAAAGGCAGTCTTCCTAAACAGCTCCCTTGCTGTCAGTCACTCAAACCTCCCATGTGACTGGTCTGTTGGTGATTGAATTGAAAATAGGAGAGATGAGATGCAAGTTGCTGGTTTTACATATGAAGAATGAAATTGGATGCATTTTGCCCACTTTGCAATCAGCCATTATGTATATGTTTAGATTGAAAAACTAATCTGGTAGTTTTCAGATCCAATCATATTAATGAAGTAGCAGAATTACTTGTGTGATTCTGTACTACAGTCAATTTAGTAAATAGATATGAAGGAGAATAAAATACGTAAATTTTTATAATACTCTTATAATTCTGCAGGAATTAAACCAGTAAAAAATGTAGATTGAACTTTGTTTTAATTGGTTTATGTTTAAAGATTCTTTGATCAGCGATAACAGTAATATATATTAACATGTTGCATTTTAAAGTGACGCTGCCTTTCATTAATCAAGTGTCTGTATGGTTGATTAATTTGAACAAGGTTTAAATTGCTATGAAAATTTATCATTCATAGCCATGATCTCCATTTACATATATGTTAATTATTGTAAATGTAATCTTTTTCTGAATCCTCTGGGCTGCATACTAAAAAGACACAGTGATCACAGTGAGTGACTACTTTTCTATTACAAAGTGAACTCTTACCAGTATTCAGTAAAGTCTGTTTCAGTTGTCAAAGATAGACTCAAAACATTAAAATATTTTATGCTAAAGGCAAGTTCAAATATTGTAGATGCTATTTCCTTTTCAATTTTTTTTCTTTATTCAATGGCTAGAACATTTACGGAAATGAAACTAAGTGCTACCAACCACTACAGAATTAAGTTCTGTCTCTATGGGCTGAAAGAAATTTTTCCCTTCCTATTCTGAGACTTTCTCCATATGTCTTTTGAAAAGAGTGACTTGAAGAAGTTACAAAGTCAAAAGAACCCTTTGTAGTACAATTAGAACGAGTTAAATTGCGTAAGACAGACATCACCAAGGATTATAGCCTTTTAACATGACATAGAAAAAAATCTCTTTACAGCGGCTGTAAAATAGCCATACTAGAGCTCCTCACACACGCCACAAGGATGCATGTGTTTAATGCAAATAAACACACTTGCTATGCTTTCTTCAAACTCTCCAGCTCAAGGAGACGACAGTTGTTTGTCTAAAACTTATTACATTTGACGTAGTCAAGAATTTTATCAAGGTTTAAAGAGAGAGGATGTTTCACAGAACATTTCCCACAATGTTACGGAGAGAAAATGCATTGGCAGGAAATGGATTTCAGATAGGAAGCATGAAGTATCTCTCTTTCAACAAACAACTATTACAGCTTTTATTAAAAAATGCATATCAATAGAAACTAATTACTGTCCATTAAATTACACCCTGGGCCTCATATTGCTATTAATTCCTTTTTTGCATTCACAGAAACTGACATTTGTTTCCTATTTTTTTGTTTATTTTCTTGAAATATCCAGGCAGATTTTATTCAGAAATGACTTAAAATAACTCAGAATTGCAAGGAGATAAGCGTTAGGGCCTCCAGACCCTGTTCCAGGAAATACTTCAGCATATGCTTATATTCATCTTTGCTAAGACAGTATCTCTTCACTTACTTATCTGTAGTATATGGCCTGGTTTCATCTTCCAGAGGGTGTTAAATTGTTCCTTACCCTTTTTTTACTTGTTTCCCGTAGATGTGAAAGGGACCATTCCTAGGTGCAAATTAAAAGATTTCTTTATTTTCATTAATTTTTATAATTTTCTGTTTAAATGGTTTGTATTTACATAATATATTCACTGCAGGACTAGCCTCATTTCTTAGTCACAACTTAATGCAATTAAAATCTCTATCTGGAAACCTTTGCAAGCATAGCACCTTTATACTACCTGACTGAGCAGTTTTAAAGATACTTAATTTGCAGTTTTCTGTTGGACAGTCTGATAATGAAATATAGGTTTTGGGTCCCAATTCTGTAAATGGATACGATGAGGCACATTTGTGAAAATCGTATCAATCTTTTGGCATCATCATGCACAGATTTTGGAATGTGTTGTTGCAGTCAACATCTGGAAGAAAATAATCCTAAACATATATCTTTACATAGTGTTTTAATATAGCATCATTGCAAGATCTGAATTGTTTGGGCGAATGTTGAGCAGAAAAAGGTCACTTTTTTTCCCTACAGTCATGGTGGCTATCATGTCATTGTATCTCGTAGCACAGATTGTTTGAAATTCATGGTTACCTAAATTGCTTTTTTTCTCCAATAAATCTGAAATATGCATGGTATTCGCATTGTAAAGAGATTTTGGCGTTAATTGATGGAAGCTGTGTAGCTGCAATGGTACCCTGGGTGTCAATATAATAATAGGAGCTACACAGTTTGTATACATAGATATACACATATATATAGCATCTGCTTTCAGAGTTAAAGTGTTGATAAAGAAATTCTGTAACTTACTACCAGCCAAAAGTACTGTGTGGCAGGAATTCTGTCTGCAATAACTGCACGTCCCTTTCTGACAACACCAGGAAATTAAGATGCAGATAAAACCTAAAAATAAAGTAGACCGCTGTGTTCAGTTATGATTTTTGTGATTTGAAGATGACGCTGAAAAATCAAGAGAGTTCTGAAAAATGTTCAGAATTCATTTGAAGTCTGTCGAGTGTGCTTCCTCATGAGAAATTTAGTAAGTTTGTCCAGGAGAGCCATAAACTAGGGTTTGTTCACAGTGCAAGAATCAGGGTGCACACAAGGAAATTATTAGGGCACAGGGTTAAAACAAGCAAAGCATAGAGAATTACCTTTTTATAAAAGATGTGGTATTACAACTCGCTGCTATGGAATGTACGTAGGCCAAAAAAACCAAAGGATTCAAAGATGATTAGATAAATTCATAGAAGAAAAAAAAAATCTCATAGAAGTTGTTAAAAATCTTTGTGGATTTTTGGTTTAGGAAGCCTTTGGGTGATTGTTGGAGGCTAGGAGGACGTGCCGGGTTACTGAGCTAACTACTCCATTGGTACCTCTGCAGTTGCTAGTTGTGAATTTTATTTATATTCACTAAGTAGAAGAATTGGGTTAGTATTTATTTATTTATTTAAGGCACCTATCTGTTAGTAATTCCTAGCTAGACATTTCTGTCTGTCCTTACCTCAGCCCCTGAGATAAAATGAAATACTTCACAGTAGTGAGAATGGCATGTTACTCCTCTCCTGGGAGGAGAAAATGTCTCGTTGCCTAACCTCTGCAGGTTCTTCTACCCGCTCCAGGAACTGCTTTCTTCAATGACTTTCTTCTTGGTCATCCAAACAGAAGCCTCCCATGCCTGTGACCAGAGGAGCCTGCATTGTCCCCTGCCTCATCCCCTGCAGCCTAAGTCCAGCCTAACTCCACTGGGCCCTCTGGCATGTGGCCTCCTGGGTCTCTGCAAGAAAGGATCCCAGACAGTGATTTCTGTTTGCCATCACCATGGGTAGAAGGAGGCTTCCCAGGGCATCGGGTCCTTCCACATGACAAACATCCCAAAGGAGGTACTAAACACTGGATGTGTCCAAAATTTCCTCCCAACTTTCTACCTAGAGTGCCCAGAAATGGTTTTGAGGAGACTACTGTATGTATTTAATATACATAATCTCCATCGCAGCAGGATGTCAGAAACACTTCCTTATGCTTCTCCCAGAGGAGTTTCTGGGCAAACTTTGAGCCATGAGATCTCTAAAATAAGGAATGTTACTTCTGGTTTTGCTGACCTTACATGAAGGACTATGAAAGGCAAGGAATTATTGCACAAGTCCCATTTCCAACATCTGGGCACCTCCAGTCAGGCCAGAAGAAGCTGTCACCACTGTTTGGTGGGACTTCTTATGGTCTCCTGTTCCCCATGCCCTCCGACAGGAGATCTGGAAACAAACAGGACCTGTGTGGAGCCACATCCTACCCAGTGCTGAGAAGAGCCAGTGGAGCTGGAAGTCTTCTCACTTAAATAGACACCAGCAGCCAGTCTCTTAAAAGTCCTTTCGAATGTGTCGGAAGAAAACTCTGATTTTCAGTGTGTGACTTGCCTACCTCTGGGTTTCTGCCAGGGAGTTCCCTCCCTTCCCTCTCTTTCAAGTACAATCTCACCTGCACACCAATTTCTGATCTAAAGGACAGAGGACCTTTTTGAGTTTCGGACATGACATTCGGGAAATTCAATTTAAGCAAAGATACCTGTTCCCAGGAAGTGAATAATTTCAGTTGAAACTTTCTAAAATATAGGACTAAAATGTTATCAGACTTGAGAAACTCCAGATCACTTGGTCGAAGTCAGGTGAATTAAGAATAAAATGAAATAGGGGCTTACAATTGAAAGCATCAATGTTACTTGTAGTAAAGGCTGACTGTCAGTTTTGCTGACATGTATGTATGTGTGTGTGTGCGCATGTATTTTAGAGTGTACACTATGCGCCTTGGTTGATAAATCTCTGTTCAATAGAAAGGGTATAAAAATACTCAGCATGTTTTAAACAGATACACTGTAAAACCAAGGTCTGGGTTAATTTTTGTTGAATAGTTCTTGCTTCTTAGTTTATAGTGGCAACGATATTGACTTACATAGTTGAACAAATGATTCAATTTCAAAATGTGTATATGATTTTTTTTTCCTGCAAACAGAAGCTACTGGAAGTATCCTGGCTAATTGCTATGTTTAAGGTAAATGAGCCCCAAACATTTATTTTAGAATAGTTTGTGGCCATCTGTTTATAGCCTAATATATAATCTTGTAGCAAGGGTGGGGAATGTGCAAAGATGGGTGGTGATTCAATGCCTGTTGACCAAGCTGAACTGTAGGTTTATTGTGTCACAAAAATCTTTCTCCACTTAAAATACAGCCAAGTTGCAATTTTCTGTATCTACGTTGCATAGATTGCATCTGTAGCAGCCTCAATAACTTAGCCTATACTGTTATTCGTACAAACACAAAACAAAACAGTCCTGTCCCAAAAAGCCTACAGACCATGAATAGTGTAAGTCATAAAGACTGGACACATTTGTGGGAGTATAAGGATCCAATGATAATCAGCATGACAGGTAGCAAGCTCAACCCACCAATTGGCAGATGGACTTGATGCCAAGGAAAGGTGAGGTTTATGGAAATATTTGCAAGCAAAAGACAGGGGAGCTTATGGCACTTTCAACCAGCTGGTACTGAACAGGAGGATAGCTTGGAAAGAAGAAGAGGGATCTGTGACAGAAGCTGCCATTGAAAGAGGGATTGGTAGGTTGGAGGTGGACTTGTGAAAGACTTAGCCTTAACAAAGGTGAAGGCAACACAAGCAAGTTGCTTTGGCTTTTTGTGTCAGAGAAGGAGAAGTTACTGGCAGGAGGAAAGAAAAAGGTGATGTGAGGAATTAGGATCTCTGCAACATCCTTCTTAATGAAAAGAAGCAGAAAAGGTCACATTTGCTTCTACCACAGAAAGACAAGGTGCAGTGATTAAGATGAAGTTTTACATGCCTTGCTAAATATATGGGGATAAAAGACCGTATTTAAGATGCAATACGTAAAAGGAATCTGGCATTGTAGCTTCAATACAAAAGTCTTGGTGTGAGCTGGTGCCCACCTAATTGGTGTGAGTGACAGGGTCACCCTGTGGACTAGAACGTCTGAGAAAACAGATTATTTATGGGAGCAGATTAAAATTTACTATGTATGGATGCATCGCACTGCAGTTCCATGCATGTTTTACACCGATGCAGCCAGCACTGCTTCCAAAGCACTACCTGTAGCTGTGTGCTCCACCTTTCCCTGGTGCCTCACCAAACAACTTCAGTTTTGGCCCAGATCAATCCTTGATCAAGCATTTGGCTGTCTGCACGCTTTCCTGTGCCCAGGAGAAGGGGAAGAAAGGAATGGTTGAGAGTGAGAGAGATACAGCACTTCCTCAGTCAGCAGAGGTCCTGCCTTGTGACAGTGCAAATGGTTTTTGAACTATGACTTAATGAAAAAACCAAGATTTTAGGCTGGATGGCAAGGGACGTCTGGAGCAGAGTGGTAGAGCTGTGACATTTGCAAAGCAGCGAAGCCTGAGTTTGTGTCCCAGTGGGCTTCTCCACACAAGGAGGACTTCGGAGGGGAGTGAGGGAGAGCATGCATCAAATCCTGTGTGAACCACACTGGAAAAGGTAGAGAGAAAGGAGTAGGGAAGATCTGTTGAAGGTGCATGAATGCATGACTGGAGTTGTGGTAGGAGAAGAGGGAGAGGACAGAGTCATGAAATCCGAGGGACCATTAAACACTTGAGCAGTTGTAATATACTCTATTTGTTGGAGAACAACCATGGAAAGCAAGGAACCATATTAATCTCCTAAACCTATTGCTCCTATTCTCCTGAGGCCTCCAAAGGCCCCTTTGAATGTACTTACTTGAAAAGTACTCTGCTGAAACAGTTACTATGTTAAAAGTGTATTCTTTTTAGTTTTCTCTTTTTATAATAGAATCTGCTTTAGCTCATATAAGAGATTGGGGCTTGTTATTAAATCTAAACACAATAAACCTAAGAAAGTAATCTATTTATGTTTCTTCTTATTAAGCAGGGCAAAAAAAGGAAATCTGTCATCTGGATTCTAGATAATCCATGTAACATTTAAAGATGCATTACTTTCAAGACCACTTCTTTCTTTTAATAGAAAAGGATGCTGCTGTCTGTGACTTAATCTGAATAAACATCTCTATTGTTTCTCTCTGTTAATGATCACTTCAAACATTCTCTTTACCAATTTGTTTTTCCAAAGAGAGAAAAAAATACTCAGCAACTAAAGATCAGTGGAAGGATTACATATTTCACCTCTCTAAAGCCTAATTTCTCCTTTTGAAGAGTAATAGTCTCAGATTTCTAATACAACCTAAAAATTGGATTGCTTTGGCCTTCTACCGGACTATAAAAGAGTTATCATTTGAGTTAGGGTGCAACCATGCCATTGCCCATGCACCAGCCCTATTGAATTTGGCTGGGGGAGGGGTGCAGTTCTGCTGTGCTGAGCAGCTGCAAAATTGGACCCTCACAATAGAAATTAATCTGGTAGGCAGCCAGGAAGAACAAATATCAGGAGCTGGGTTTCTCCACAGTTACAGACCCACAATCACACAATGCTTTACCCCCAGATCTGCTTTGCTTGCTCGATTTTTGTGTGTATGAGAGCCTGCCCTCCAATCACTTCAGCAAGCATCTTCTGTATTTCAGCACCCTGCCCGCATACAAGAATGATGGAGTCAGCACACAGAGCAGAGGCAGGCATGCATGAACACCAAAACAAAGCCAGCTTGGTCTAGTTTTAGGCCAAATCACTTTGAGAGTGTCTTTTCAATAAGGACTTGTGGGCTTTCAGATTTTTATTCAGATTAGCTGCCCTTACTGGCATTAATAGAGAATTAGCTTTGTCTTCTGCTGGTATTTCATTTTTTCCCATATACCCACAATTTGCCCAGAAGATCCCCTCTCCCCACCCTCCCACCCCCCCAAATAATAATAAAATCTCTGTACATTTTCAAAGCCTACTTTACATATTTTTCTCTTCTAGGACATCCATACTCTGCATACTTTTGCATTCTCCCCTTACCCTTTTCTTCTCAGCTGCTCCATGTTTTTATGTCTCTCAGGAGGGGTTAATTCTTTACAGCTGCGTCCTGCTTGCCAGGAGTCTCACATGTGCAAATTATTAATCTTTTCTATTGCTACAGTAACTCCCAAGGCTTTAAACACCCCCTACCTAAAACTGGACCTTTTCCAAAAAACTTTTCATATTCCCTCACTAAAAGATAATTTGGTCCCCTGCAGGGTTTGTGCTGTTATTTAGCACAATTGCCTGAGTAGAGTTCCTTCTTTCTACATAATAATTTACAAATTGGAATTTAATTTAGAAATTTAAACCCCAGAGTATTGAATTTCTCTGGTTGTTGTACAGTTGATATGTTAGTTTGGGGTTTTGGTTCTTTTTTTAGAAAATGGCATTGTTTTCTTCTGTTTTGCTTTTAAAATTCAGTTTGAATAATGTGTGTAGTTTAGCGATTGTAATGATAATGATGTGAAATGCAATTTGTAATGTCAACTGATGTACTAGGCTTCCTTTCCATGCAATACAGAAGCTGATTCTTAAATATGGAATGACTTAACTGAGTAAGTACAGAATGTCCTAAATTTCTGTTTAATAGGAGGTTTAAGTTATTAACATTTATTTAGCCCACCTATTTTTTTAATTTAGGATATTAACTCAATACACACTGTCCATGGTTTATATCAACAATGAGTTATGGACATATAAATGCATATATTGCATGATTCTCGCTAGATGCAAATCTATGCACAAATAGAAATGCATCCCCTAGTTGTATACACACATAAGTACGTCTATAGGCATACACACACATTGGTTTAGCCTGGGATGACTGATGAGCTGGCATTTTTTTCTGTCCTCTGTCTTTTTCTTTCTGATGTGTTGTCCTGATTTCATATATATTTCTCAGCTACTGATTGGATATCATTATGACACTTCCAAGCTTCCAAATAAATAATTTATTTTGAAAGTTAGATATGTCATAATAAAGCATTAAGACACTCCGGGCAGTGCATTTCTGGTTGATTATATGCCTCCAGTGGTATTATAAGGCACAGGCAGAGGACTGAGTGATTTTAAACACCTGACAAGTGCAATAATCTCCAAGAACTGCATGGCCTGGAGCATCTTACTGCTGTTATGAAACAGAATTTATAAATAAAAATAAGAAGAACAGCCAAACCTATTTATTTATTGGGCATTATGACACTGGTATGACGTCACTGAGGACCAATCAGTAACCTTGGTTTACATTGACTGCTAACAGTAATTTCCTAACGTGAACAATAAACCCAAATACTTCTAAGAAAATATTAAACAGTTTTGAGTTTAATGTGTGCAAAGGAAATGTAAAGGTGGGTTAGTTGCAATTCAGACACATGATCTGTTTAATATATACAGAAAGTCTCCCTGTAGGCCAATTAAAAAACCTTCCAAACAATGTTGACTATTAATTCACATAGTATTTATAACTCCAGTGAGTTAAATTTTAACATCTCAGATAAGAGCTCTGTAAGGAGGAGAAAGAGATTTCATTAGGACAATAACCAGATATGAACTGTGTTTTGTCCTGTGAAGAAAATTTTAAACAAACCTTTTAACAGCAAAGAGGTTATGGGAGATCTAAGAATGCTGCTTGTAGATTATTTTCTCATTAGGAGTAAAAATTCCTGGATAAAGAAGTCTAGCTCTGAAAACTATACTATGTATAGCTTGTAAAACTGTAGCTGTAAGAATGTGCTGCAGCACATAGTGGTAGCATCAAAGCTGTAGTTAAATATTGTGGTAAAGAACAGATGTAAAGAAGTGGGTTTTTTTCTAGTGCCTGTATAAAAATATAACTTCAGAAATGTCATGACTAACACATTTAGCTGCTGGACATTGAAAATCTCCCCTATGATTCACAACCTGAGACTCAGCATAATCAAGAGATGTTATATTCTTGTTCATAAGCACGAGCTGTAGTGACTTTCCTCTTTGACACTATGGCAGGGAAAATGTATTCAAGTAAAGTGGATCACCCTTAAAAACAATGTGGGATGGCAGTGATAGGAATAAAGGTATGGAAAAGGTTCTGTGCTACTGTGCTGCAGATAACTTACATCCTGAAGAAAGAGAAATCATTGTGCAATTGATGGCTACTGGGGAGGAATTTTTCAGATGGACTATAATTCACAGTATCCCAGAATGGCTGAGGTTGGCGGATCTCTGGAGATCACCCAGTCCACCCTCCTGCTCAAGCAGGGTCACCTAGAGCAGGTTACCAAGAGTCATGCCCAGTTGGGTTTTGAGTATCTTCAAGGATGGCGATTCCACAACCTCTCTGGGCAACCTCCTCCATTGTTTGACCGCCCTCCAAAAAGTGTTTTCTTATGTTTAGATGGAATTTCCTGTATTTCAGTTCATGTCTGTTGTTTCTTGTCCTCCCACCAAATACCATTGAGAAGAGCCTGGCTCCATCTTCTCTACTAACCCCCCCATACCAGGTATTTATACACATTGATAAGACCCCCCAAGCCTTCTCTTCTCCAGGCTGAAAACACCCAGCTGTCTCAGCCTCTTCTCATATGAAAGATGCTCCAGTGCCTTAATCATCTTCTTGGCTCTTTGCTGTACTGGCTTCAGTAAGTCCGTATCTTTCTTGTACTGGGAAGACCAGGACTGGACCTAGCACTCCAGATATTTCTCACCAGGGCTGAGTAGAGGTGAAGGATCACCTTGCTCAACCTGCTGGCAATGTTCCTAATGCAGCCCATGGTGTTGGTGGCCTTGTCTGCTGCAAGGGAGGATTTTTGGCTTATATTCAACTTGTTGACCACCAGGTTTCCAGGATTATTTGTTCCCTCACCTTTACTCGGATTGAGGTGTGGCTGATCTGCCCTGTTGCTCCCTGGATTCTCCTTCTTCCTCTGTCTTAAAGATAGGAGCGACACATGCTTTCTTCAAGTCCTCAGGAACACACAGTGACCTTTCAAAGATAATAGAGAGTGGCCTTGCAATGACATTGGTCAGATCCTTCAGCACTTATGGGTGCATCGCATCAGGTCCCATGGACCTTTGCCTGCTGGTAGAGATGCTTTTGCCCCATTTGATGGGGTGGATCCCATCTATTCCTAGCAGTCCTTAGTTCTCCAAGAGGGTCCCATGGTTGTAAAAGCCACAGCCATGCAACCAGTTGTTGACCCACGGGATCCCTCCACTCCTCCTCAAGCCAACTTCCCTCACTGGCAGGACTGAGGAGAAAACCTCCTGGACACCCACGCCCTTGACCCTTGCCCTCAAAGCCATGTAGATATTCAAGATAGCAGCAGCAAGAAACCTAAGATGCATATGAAGAAAAAAGTGCCATATGTTAGTTATGCTCTTCCCCACTCGGAGTGTGGATTCCTATTTCTCCAAGTCAGATTCAACAAGTGTAATGGAAGAGACTCTATCATGCACCGTGTGTATGCGCCACACACACATGGTGAAACAGCCACTGTCGTCCTGGAGAATGCTTTGAATAAGATACGGCTCTCCAGGCTACCCAGAGTCTAATAGCAGTACTCTGCTTGCAGAGCAAATGGTTCTCACTTGCATGTTGTATAACACACACACATAAGGAGATGTGCACACTTACCAGTACGGGCTTGAATTACATGTCTGCATGATTGTGTTTATAGTTTAAAAAAATACTACTCATACTGCCCGCAAGATCAAATGTTGCTCTTTCTAAAATTTCTGATTGACCATAAAGAAGATTTGCCTATGAATGATTTGTGTTGATACACAACACTGAATTAATTCAAATAATACACTAGTGCAGCCTGCAATCTAAGACCACAGGAACTGCCATGCCAGAGCAGACCAAAGGTCATGATAGCCTGGTATCCCATCTCTAAATGCAGCCAGCACCAGCTGCTTCAGTGGAAAGTGTAGCACCTCTATAAGGAGTGTAATGGAGTAGTTTTCCCATGAGGAAAGATATCTCCCTAACTCTGTCATTTCTAGCATATGTTTTGTACTGTTAAACATTGGGAGTGTTCATTGGCTTGGGATTTTTTTAATGACGACTACTTATGTAGTGAAAAATTATCAGAGAGTTTTTCCTATTCACATAAATAATAATTTTACTTTTTAGCCTGGTAAGCCATTTTTCTCTCCAGTCTTTGCAGCCATGAGTTCCTCAGGAGAATTTTTGTCTTCCATTAAAAAAAAGTTATTGATTCTTAAAACTTTCTAAAATCTACTGTAAGAATACTTTATCTTTGTTCCACGTATGTGCTGTAATTCAAACTGGAAACAAAACAAAATTCAAAGATTACAGAGCACATTCCTATCAGTTTGTTTTGTCACAACTGATAGAATAACCGAAATATATATTAAAAAAAACCCAAACCTGTCCTGATAGCACGGAGGTGTTCAGAGAATCTCGTTCCCATGGAAATTCCATATTCTGCATAAAGTCTTCTAGTGTTTAAAGCCTGGTTCATTAGCAGTCCATGGACAAAGATGAGATATTTAATCCATACTTCCATAATAGCGAATCATCATCTGAATTTAAAATTCAAGAGGGTAGAAGGCTTTTTGCATTATTTTACCCTCCTCAGCACTGGAGCTTCAATGTCTTAAGGAGATGGTCCTATATCTAACTGTGCAGGGCTGTTTTAGTGTGGGTATGTTAGGGTTGTCCTCGGATTATTAGTGTCTCCCCTCATATATACACACACACGTGCACACAATTTTCTTAGCTTTTTCCAGCCCATATCATCCAATTAATTGCTTCACATGCTACATTCTTTGTAATGAGAGTGGGCAACAAGGACAGTATGCTGGCAAGCTTTTCTGCTCTGAAAGGAAAGCCCATCACTCCTGCAGTATACCAGTGCAGTGCTGTGAAATAATCCCTGGCTCTTGTTTTACCCTTCCCTTGGGGTACCTGCTCCACTGAATGACCCCATCGTGCTTGGTGCATTGAGATTTTGAAACTAGCTGCTAACTACTGTGGATGCATTTCCTGACCTTACTGGTGGGAATTGAACCAAAGTCTCTCAAGTGCTGTAGGATCTAATTAATATGCATCTTATTCCAGGAAAGACTCATTACTTTATAGATATTTATATAAGGGGTATGTCTTCTATAATGGTTAATAACTATGAATAAAGTTTCATTTCTGATAGAGGAATAAAGCTTTTGTTTAGATATGGATTTTTAGTTTTATTAAAAAAAATTAGAAAGTATGATTATGATAATTGGGTGAGAGGTCCAAATGGTCACACAAAGTTTTTATTCTTGCCTTAAGTCCTAGCTGGAATCAGCTCTCCTTCCCCACCTAAAATTTAGAAGAGGAGTGGGCAGGAACTAATTTAAGAATTAATTCAAAGCAGCAGCAAAGGACCCAGACAGAGTCTCTGCTGGATATGGAAAACTTCTGGTGTACAAGAAAGTGAAATGAGTGATGGGTGACAAGGTTCTGAAATAATAAGTATAAACCAAGTCTTGTCATTTTTAAACTGAGGAAAGTTTTACCCTAGTCACAAAGGCTAACTATTAACCTGGTCTCCGCTGTCTTTTGGGAGGTGTGAATGTTTATTTAGATCCTTTCAAAAACTAGGCTGGCACATAGCTTTTATTGAGGCTAAACGTTTTGGTAATGTATAAGGCCTTCAGTCCCAGAAGGAATTAGCATGCGGGTGCTGCAGAAGGGGCAAACCCCAGTGGCCAGGCAGACTGGGCACCTGCATTTCCTCCCTGTCAAGTTCAGCTCAACAGGTAGAAATGACGAAATAACAGCAATGCTTCTAAGCCAGGTGGTTCCAAAGCAATTTTGGAGGCTCAGGAGTTTTGGACAAACGCATTTCAATGCTTATTCATGCTGCATGTAATACTTCAGTCCTGTTTTCTCAAACCAATAGAACTGAAGTACTGTAAATTGATCAAATATGCTTTTACTGTAACATTTTAACATGGATATAACTTCTATTAAGATTTCTATGAAGTTCAGTTTTACCTAGCTACCTCTGTAGAAAATAGTAAGAATCAGAGATGATGCAAACATGGGGCACAGTCCTGCAATGCCTACCGCTTGGCAGGGCTGAGAGTTACCAATAGTCTCATTCAGCTGCAGTTACATGGGGTTTTTTACCACTGCATGACAGATATGTTTTTGGCCACTTCGGAGGGCAGTGATAATTGTTCCCTGTCTCATTCCAAAGTCCACAGAAGCAGGAGGAGTCCCAGGGAGTTGTGTGCAGTTTTGCACCATCTTTATCCTTGTGGAGCATCATGGCCCACGTACAAAGATGATGTGCAAATTCATCAGGCAGTCCATGGCAGCTGTGAGCAAGTGTGTCAAGGTATGGAAGATGGGAACCTCCGTACTCATTTTAATGTTCATTTTAAAATAACAATTACTCTGTCTATCTCTCTACAGCCCCTAAAGTTATCCAAAGGAGGGAGCACTTAGGAGGAAGAAAACAAGCCAGGAAATAAGTGAATGTTTAATGGAGATTTTTACTTAAAAAACATGTATATCTTTAAAAAAAAAAATCTTTGGAGTAACATGATGTTCTCACAGTGCATGGTTTGATGCATGGTAAGGGAGACTTGGGACTATTGGTTTTGTAGAAGTTAGTTGTGTACTTTGGAAGTGAGGCTTGGGGCACCATACATCTGTGTGTATGCTGGAAGTCAGCAGTGCTGCATTTTTGGCAAGCGGTGTTGACTGTAAATAGATATTCTGGGGATGACTGTCCCAGGGGTGCTGTGTCTTTTACTGAGATGTTGTGCCAACCTAGGCTGCTGAAGACTTTCTTTTCTTCACAGCCTCCTTCTGTTCTTGCTTGGCCGTATTCGAGTTTGTGCTGAAACCTTTTCCTGCCTCTGTTCATGCTAATCCACAGCAATAACGAGAGTAAATGGGAATGGGTCAGATCACTTGTGATAGCTGCATGGTGTTGAGGTTGTGGGTAACCCTCCCCGTACTCATCCCAATACACACACACGCGTGCATATGCTTGTCTTTCCATGGGACACTCAGCGTGGGTAAGTGTCAAGGCTCCCTTAAGAAGCACCATAGGGTTGGACGGACAGATATTGCAGTCGGTACCAGCAAAGCTACCTGGTTTATAGCTTTATGTCATCCGTACTCAGCTATCGCAATGCTATAGCTACATGCTGTGAGGTAAAGACAGCAACACAAGAACATAGAAATACCTCTATTGGGTCAGGTTAAGACTCATCTAGTCCAGTGTCCTTCCTCCGACAGTGGATGCCCGGTAAGACAAAGGCAGTATGTTGCTACCGCTTGTGCTCCTCAGCTTCCAACAGTTTTCAGCTCAGGGTCTTTCCTGAGCTGGATGTGTTTCTTGCAGTAAACTTAAAAGAATGTCTTCTCTGCATTTGCCCAGTCTTCCCTTGTGACCTCTGCGCATCCCTGACAGCCTTTGGCAGCGAGTTCCACAGGTTTGCTTACCAGTGCTCGAACTTTCCTTCTCTAACTGGATTTTATTTGTTGCCTCCTACATTTCCATACTGGGAGAGCTGGTGAACAGCTGATGCCATGGGAATCAATGCCCTTTCACTCTTTTCTGGCTGCTCATGGTTAGGCTTGTGCATTCTCTCTTAGTTGTCTTTTCCAAGTTGGGGTGTCCTCGTCTACCCAGTTGTTTGTACAGATGTGCATTATCCTCGTTGGCCTTTTCTGGTTTGACCATATCCTTTTTGAAAAGAGACCAGAGCTGCAGAACTATTCAAAATGTGGGTGAATCACAGATTTATTCAAAGGCACAGTGTTTGCTTCTGTTCTATTTCTATTCCTTCCTAAAAAGTTCATAACAGTTTATTTGCTGCTTTGACTAATAATGAGCACTGACCTAATTCTTCCTTGGATCTATCTATATATTCTTATTGCTGAATTACAATTGTCAGTTCAGAATCTATTCAGACATATTTGAAGTTAAGACTTTTTCTTGTGTGCGTCAGTCTTTGTTTATTCATAGTGAAATTGGTCCACCATTTTATTGACCAGCCATGCAGCCTTGTAAGGTCCCCCTGCAATTCTGGGCAGTCAGTCTTTGTCCTCAACATCCTACATTTTGTAAATGCAGAACTGTGTTTTGCCTGAGTGTAGGTAGTATAGAAGGTATTTAGACAACATATATTGTTCTTGTGTACAACCTTTTCTTCATACATGTCAAACCACTTTGAGCTAGGGCTAGTTTTACAGGTGAGAAACTGCAGGACGGGATTTGCCACGTTCACCCAGTAAGTAAGTGAAAGATCTTTCTTCCTGTGGCCAGTCAGTACCTATCCAGTGGCTTGGTGTCACCTGGCATTTATGTTGCAGGATTATGTGTTTCTTTAAAAAGCAGTCTTCGGTATTTTCAATATGAAAGTACTGTTTCAACCTTTTCTGTAATACTTATTTCTAGCACTTCCAATCATTTTGGTTAGTTGGGGATGACATCACTTGTTTAACAATAACAAATTGGAGACTGTCCTGAGAGTATAACAAAAACCCATCATGGAAAGGAGGAGGAATTTCACCCGTAGGTGTTCAAAGTTGATTAGATCTCATTACAGAATGCCTTAAGTGAAATGATTTGGAGCTCTGCATTTCTCAGTTTTTCCATACCCTGAAATTTTGTGTCACAAAACCCACTAGATTCGTGTAGGGACTAATACTCCCTCTACAGAGAGTGAAGCCTTAAAGGGACACAATATTTGAATTATCTTTCCATCTCTAGTGCTAGTTATCAGCAGGCTTATATGCAGCAGCGTGGCTTGCCTTCCCCCATCATCCCATTTACAAGACTTCATAGAGGACTTCAGTTTTCAGTGTTGTCAATATGGCACCTTTTGCCGAGCACTAAATTCACCTTAAAAAAACATGTCTACACATTAAGGGTTCTATTCATGAATGACTAACACCTCATTTGCACTTGAATTTCATTCAGGTTAAATGGAAACATTGTGCAATGCTGTGGAATTTACACAAATTTGATATCCTTGAATACAGATTGCTGGTAATGAAACTGACACTTTGTTGTGCATATTAAAGATGCCCAGAAGCCAAAAGAGGACGGAGAATAAGAGAAAAAAAGGATCAGAGCTGGCCTGAATGAGCAAAGTACCCTTACAGAGGAGTGGGAAAGGGAAAGAGGAAATCAAAACAATTTTGTAATGTGTAGGTGTTCCCTACGGCTCAGCCCCGCGAGCAAGTAAAGCTTGGACTTTCGATGCTTGCTGTATCTGCTCGGAGACCCGAGGGTTTTGCCTATCTACGCAGTGACATTCGTGTTGGAATCCGTACTCATCTAAACTGAGTCTCCCACTTCCCATTTGAATTTTGTGTTCCCAGACAATTGCTGAAGGAGTTTTCTCCTACCGAACTTTCTAAGGATTCTCCTTTCATGTGTCTTAGTGTTTTGGGTGGTATGGGGGGAGGAGAATTCAGGAGGGTGGAACTTGGAATTTGACTCAAAACCTGACTTTACTCTTTTGTCATTTGGGTATTTGTAGCACTACGACTGTTTTGCTGAAAATGTTAAGCAGGCAGGACCATTGTATGAGCTTTTTCTCACGAGATTGTCTTCTTTTCCCTTGACCCATATGACGCCAAGCACAGTGGCTCACTGATCTATGACAGGGACCCATAAGTGTGACAGGAATATGAATAGTAATAACTACACAATCTTGTTCTGAAGTTTCTGCAGAGCTGCAATTAGATGGCTGTGATCTGGAGGAAATTATTTTAGGAGATACTATGAAATCCCATTATTACATTCCACACAACTTTATGTGAAAGCATTTGTCAATAGCCTGTAGAAGGTAAAATCTGGTCGCTTGCAAGAATGGGACCACTTCTTATGATTTTTAAGGTCAGTAGTGACCGTATGCTCAAGCTGCAGAAGCTCTGCCCAATGGCACCTGCCGACGTGCCCAAATGTACTTTTGGGTAACAGCAAGCTGCAGGTACGCTTGTCCTACTAGATAGAGATCCTGGCTAAAAATTCAGAAGTTGCATGATACTGACTGTTAAGTTTTTCTGGTGACTGTAAGTATCTGAAATCACTCTTAACTCACTGGAAAGAGCTAGTCAGTGGTGATGATATTTGAATTGAACTTCCTTACACTATGTAGAAGTTTTAACATCTCAGAAACTAGTGCAAACTTTGTCTTCACAGGCACAAATATAAACTAACAAAAGAGAAATCAGGGTAACGTTTAAGAATCTTTTTACTCCCTTGAAACTTTATCCTCTGTCTTCGCTCTACTCCAGGTCTTTTTTCCATGATACGCAATACATCCAATTTTCTCTCTTCACTGGTTAACACATTTGAGAATTATTGTGTGGGAAGAAAAAAAAAATCTGCTATTTGAATACCAAGTCACAATAGACAAAGCCTAGGCTCTGGTATCTACTCAGGGGACAGGTACTTTCTCCACCTTTCAGAGGTCAGCAATCAACAGTGTGAGTTTAAGGAGTATAAATGATAATGTATAAGAAATCTTCCTTTATTCTTTTTTTTTTTTTTTTTTTTTGTTAAATTTCCCTGCAGAAATTGATCTAGGTTGCAATTTTAATTTCAACAGGGCTGCTTGGAAAAGCAAATCTGAAAAAGAGGCAGTCATAAGCTGCATATCATTATTACAAATTCATATAAGCAAGATCTGGGTTTGGAAGTCTGGCTGCTGTAGCTGCAATAATACCGAAGTGAGTTGTACTCTGTGGAGGAAACATGTCAGGCACATAATCCTATTCTTCTTTTGAAGTTTCTTTCTTCAGGAATATTAAATAAATAGACTGTAAATTGTTGAAGTTACCATGCACTATTGAGCAGCACCCTATAAGGAAAACAAGCACTGGAGAACATATACATGACCCCAGAAATCTCTACAAGTCACTTTCTAAACAATGCTGAAACCTTTGGCTCAGCTGCATTAAAAACAGAAAGAATAAGAAGAATAACAGGAGAACACGTCAATACATAAAGTTTTCAATTAATTTTTTTTCCAAACCAAATTTGTTTGTATTCTGGCAATCCTATTATGGTTACTAGTGTGTTAATATTTTAAACATAATAACTTGATAAGCTATTCAGACCTGAGAATCCTATGCTGGGGAGTTTTAAATTTCAAGGTACCTTCCTCTATCAAGGCAAAGAATAATAATCAGCCAAAGCCCAGGTTATCAGCTTCCTCTGTTACAGTGTGTAGTGTGATTTTGCTCCATGGTGACGCAACCGTGCAATGATTTATATCAAAGCAAGCAAACTTCAAGCTGAAACTGCAAAAAATGTAGGGAAGGTCAGTGATAGGAACTGCTAAAATGTTGCAGCTTCTCTGAAGCTGCAGAGAAGTCCACTATGAACACTACAAAGCTGAGAACATTTCCCTAGTCTTTGATTTCTTATTTTTGAAAGGTTGTAATGGAGCCAGCAGGTAACCTAACACAATCAGGGAATGTTTTAACAGAGATGCCATATATCTGAATTTCTCCTATAGCTTTATACTATCTATACATTCCTTTGCTTCATGAAAAGACGGAAAGCTGTTGCAAATAAAATTAAGGTCTGTAGAGGACAATCATGTAAGAAAGTGATTATGATGTATAGCAATTGTTTACCTGTCTACCGTCACAGGCAGATATTAATGACAATGGAAAAAGCAGTCAATGATAACATTAGATGAAGAAAGTACAGCAACCTAGATGTTAAAAAAACGGACTGGAATTCTTCAGTACTTTGTTAATTAGCAGACTAGCTATAACATAGGTGGAAGAAAAAGACCTGCTCTTTTCTTCCTTATTTTGCCATGCCTGAAAAGTGGCACAAGCAAAAGTATTGTCCAGCCACCTGATCCTCTTAGATGAATTCTCTTCTTGAAAAGTTACACATTTGTGCCTAAGGACCAAAGTGACCCTTAATGCTGTGGATTAAAAGAGACACAAGAATGAAAACATTTTCCAAGGGCAGTTTCATGCTTTGGGGTTCTTATTTCCAGTCTTTGCCTTAACCAAATAAGAGTAGCAAAATTTGGTGCCCTTGATACAACAGCAAGCAGGAAAAGGAGAGGAGCTGTGTAGCCTCCATCTCTTCCAGTCTACCTGCGTGGACCAGTTCAGCTGTCAGGGACAGCTTCTGTGTATCACTCCTTATCAGCTCCCTGACTTTTTGACATGTCAAGTTCTTTTATACCTTGTCTCAGTTTCCACCTTTTCTATTATTTACTACTCAGTCATTCTCTTTGTAGCTTAATTTTCAAGGCAATATCTCTGAAACTCCCTTGACATCATCTTGTAGGAGGTATCTGAAGCTTGGTGAAGCCCCAGTTTTCTCTCTTGACTAGCTGATCCATTTCAGAGCTATCATCTATTAGCTTTTTTTTCCTCTGAAATGATTCACTTTTAAACTTCTTTCTCTCTGAACCAGCCATCAGACATTCAAGGGCCCAAGAAGTAGCAGCAAGCTGCTTTTTCCCATTCTAATATCACTATCCATGTGGTGTAAAAATCAGATAGTGGAGAGGGGTTAGGCAGCAGAGGAGACCTTCTTCATGTGCCCTAAAAATCTTCTTTTTACCAGAAAATGGTGTGAGACTATGGCACATATTTATTAATACACACCTTAGCTAACTGAGTTTGTGTTTAACAGTGGATTTTTTTACAGTGATTCAATCATAATCAGGATTTTATATAAGAACTAGGTAACTGAACAGATTTTATGTCAGTAATGAGTACATGAATTTTAAAATTCACTTTCCACAACCTCTCTTTTCACGTCTCAAGAGGGCTAAGAAGAACAGAGTGGCCAGTTTCACCTTTTTTTGCGTTCAAAGGCATAAGAGAGAATTTTGTTGAACCTTTTAACAAAAAACATTCTTAGGAGTAGATATTGTGGTTATTGGAAACTGAGGCTGTTGTTGAAAACTGAAATGATGCTTCTGAGTTATCTAATGGTACACTTTAGTAATAGTTCCTTTTTATGCCCTAAAAATCTCAGTATTTACCTCTATTCAGTCTTTTAAATGACATGATAAATTCTTGAAACTGTGTTTTTAAAACACAAGTGAGCTTTTTTCATACATTTTATCCTCTGTGGAGTCATTTGCCTTACAGGATTCCTATTAGTGTGACTTCTTGTATCTTCAATATACACTGTTTTTACCAAGTTTCAAGCAATTGGTCCTGTCAATATTATTTCAGGGTTTGTTGGTTTCAGGAAACAGAGTCATCACTGCAAGAGCATTATTGGTATATTCATTAGGAGAAATAAATGTGCTTTACATCTCTATTTAAACTGCTCTGTGATGAGCCTGTCAGTACAGTACGTGCAGAACAGCATCAGAGCACTAAAATAATAATAGGGAAAACAGCAGTATCACCTTTGTCCTTTCTTACAATAGTGTTGCTGCAAACACTAGAAAGGCAGGGGCATGGGAAATACTGCTCATGCTGTAACAACGCAGCTGTCGGCAGAGGGGCATGAGAGTTCCTGGGAGAGCCGGGCAACCTCAGGGCTGGAAATGCTGGGCTTCAGCTTGCAATAGTCCTGCCTAGAATCACTGTGAAAAAGAACTAGCCCAGCTCAAAATCCATCAGCCTGTCTTTAAAAGCCAGCGGGAGCAGGCCAGGAGTCACCACTGAAAGGAGATGTGAAAGGCAGCAAAGCCAGCATAAGCAGATGAAGGGTTTCCGAAGGAGCCAGCTAACAGCAGCATGAGAAGTACGATTACCAACTCTTGACACTTCTAACTAGAGGGATTTGGAGCAGATAATGAGGAGATACTTTCAATGTTGTTGAAATATATCAGAATAGGAAGGATATGTTGGGAAAATAGCACTCTTCATGCTTCTTTGTCCTCTTCAGGATAGTTGACACGCCTGGGAAAGAGGATGCTGGTGAGTCGGGGAAAGGGCGGGGGAACTGCAACGTTCCTTGCCGGTGGAAAGGAAGGCAGAAGCCAGTGCCACAGCCCATCTCCATGTGGTCCTCTCAGCTCACACCCACAGCAAACACCTGCTGAGAAAAGCAGGACCTTCTGGGAGCAGCGTATGCACTGGGCAGCCCACAAGCTGATCGCTCGGGTGATGGGAACATATGGGGTTTTTAATCACGTCTAATAACAGCCCAGCTGCCAAAGGCAAGCGAGGGGACGGGAATGTGATGCTTCTCCACCCGGCGTTGTTGTGAAGCTGACTGTTGACTTCCATGCTAATAGAGCCAAAAACAGCAGACCCAGTTTTAAAATGTAGTTTTAAGGCATAATAGCATATTTGTTTTTTGTTTTTTAATAGCATAGCTAGGAAAGTTGATCCTTTATGGAACGCTTTGCTAAAATGAAAAGAGCATCAATATTTTTCTTCCAAATAAATACATATTTGAATTTCATCAAACAGGATCCTTGTAAAAATAATTACGAAAATAGATATTAGCTGAGCATGAACCACACTACCCCTTGTTTACATGAATTAGAAAAAAGATGATTAATGGTAATGAACGTGTTACATTACTCATTTGTCAAAAAAGATCAATAATGTTAAATACCCCAGGAATGTCACAAAGCTGCCCCCAATGCTGTGCAAGTTTTATGAACAATTCTAGTGGAAAACTGTCTATTGAAGGGGCCACCCTTCCACACACAGAGATCTACCTCCTGCTGTCCCCTGTCTCCTCGCTTGGTGCTGAGGAATGATCCCTGTTAATAGGGGGGAAAAAATCTAGAAAATAAGGATGGTAATTTTTTTGCTTTAGTTTGGTTATTTTGCAATTCAGATCATTTCACAGGAGCAGGTATAGATACAATTAGGCAAAATGTTAATCCCCAGAAGGGGGGTGGGGGAGGATGGGGGAACTCATCAGTGGTGCCACTGTGCAGCGGAGGGGGCTGGGGGTCCGTGCTGGCCAGGCAGTCACCTCTGCTGGCCCCGCTGCCGCCTGAGGACAGCACGATGCAGCCCAGGAGGAGAGGCCAGAGCATTGCTTGTGGCAACACTCTCTCCCCTTAGCTGTTCTGTAATTATTTCACAGTTTTTGTGTTTGTGCGTGATGCAATGCAAATTCCTGGAGGCAGCAGTACCTGCCATGAAGGACCAATTAGTGGTCATCTCGGGAGAACTCACGCAGTTGTATCCAGTTGTCACTGAGTGAGATCCAGCGGTGGTTTATATTATGAGCATGGACTGCTTTTTCTACCAAGAGTCTTGAGATATTGGGGAAACAGTGATGCAATAGAGCCTACTTAGTAGTTTAAAACCAAATACAGAATTCATAGTAATTAAATGAACTCTGACAAGTAATCTTCTGGAAAACCTTTTTAGAGTTACAATAACACTCATATTCTATAGATTCAAGGACAGATTCCCTTAGTTTGTATAGAGGAGTGGGATAGACTCGCATCATCTTCCTGATTTTCCACTGATTCCCCCTCTGATCCTGAGTGAGTTAATTTAACCTTCCCTTGGCTCACTTTTCCCACCTACAAATTATGTACATTGTTATTTAAGTACCTCAGAGAGATATTTCAAGTTTTAATTAGTGTTTGTAAAATGCTTTGGGTTACTTGGATCAAAGTGTGATTTATTATTCAGTAATGTATATTACTGTGCGGGAGGTGTACACATGTGCATGCTGCAAAGTGGGGTGGCAGCGAATACACTCATTTGTTCTTTGTTTTCTGTTTATATAATATGAGTTGTTAAGATTCATTTTCTTTGGTTTCATTTCCAACAAGTTTGAGCAAAGGTATTCTGACTTTTCACAACCTTGACTTTAATACATATTGTAGTGCATTTTTATGTGAAAAAGATCTAATCATATGAAGGGAAAGGACAACTAATACTCTGAATTGGACCTCTCTATATTTTTTTATTGAGCTTTTGCTCTGTATGAACACGAATGTATGCATACTTTATTGGCTTAAGGGCATCCTAGGATATAAGGTTGTAATTTTAGGAGAGTATGGCAGTGAGAATCCCACCCAAAGATGTGGCGACAAACTCTCATCCCACATGCCAGGACCCAGGAAGCTGGAGTGCATGGGAACCTAGTACTGTGCAGGAAAGGTAAATGAACCCTTCTAACAGGATTTGCTTTAACTGATCCCTGTGAGTAAGACCCAGCAGACTGGAACATGCCAGGGATTGTATCTACATTTTCAGAGAGATAATTTGCCAGTAGGAGTGTCTCCCAGCTGTGTATTCAGGCTCTGAATTAATCAACTTTGTTTACATTTTCTTAATATGAGCAGATTTCTCTGCAAGTTGTTTCAACTACAGGCGTTATTCCACATGTTGGGAATGACAGTCAGACCAAGCAAGAAAGCCTTTCTGAGATTCACTGCAGTACAAACGCACCCTTACAAAGGTATCTGGAAAGCCTGAGCCAGCCAAGCAGATGTGTGTTATCACCAATAGCATCATTCAGGTCCATCTTATGCACTTACACCTTGATTTCTTTTCACCTCTGTCCTGTCCGTTGGCAGGTTTATTCCCTGTGATGCTCCTTCTGAGCCCACTCCTTAGCTACTGAGCAGCCAGTGAGAGAGAGTCAGAGGGGGATGATTCTATGTTTTTAGCTCTTAAAAGCAAAAAAAGCTGTCAGAAATGTGCAGATTGGGAGGGCAGAGTAGGATATCCAATGGTGGAAATGTACAGCGCAAACCCTCCTGGAAGAGACAAACAAGGAATTGCTAAGAGGGAAATCTGCAGGAGAAAAGCCCAGGGCTTAGGGAAGCTGTGCAAAACCAAGTGATGGGGGAAAGAACACCTCTGTCTTGCATGATACTGTGGGTGGATTTGCCTTCAGCCATGCTGAGACATCAAACATCAAGTTAAGAAAAGGAAAAATAATGTTAAACTGCAAGGGTGCAAATATAAACTTTTTATAAGGTGAAGTGGTGGTATCATGGCAAGGTACAGGAAAGCTCTGGAGAGGCCACATAGACTTGAGTTGGTGCTTGCTGGAGCTACGATGCCATACCCCCATATTTTAGAGTATGTTAAGTCTGTAGCAGTATAATTATAGCAAACTAGAACTCAAAGTAATTACTTTTGTTGCTAGGAATTAGATCAACTGCATGATTTTGACAGAACTTTAACTGAATGGATGACCTGTATTATAAAAGAAAAAAAAAAGAAAAGTAAAGAAAAAGGAAGGAACAAAATTGCTGGATGGTGTTGACCACAACATGGATTTGAACTTAAGCGCAGTTTCTTATACATGAATTTCAATAACTACGTATTTATTGAAATATATATGTGTAACTATGCAAATGTACCCTGATGTGCCCCACAACACATTTATAAATATCTGTCTCAGTTTTGTAAAATATACAAAACTAAGTGATTAACAGCGGGTTGAACCAAAGCTGACACTGGTAAATTAGAATAGTAATTCACTATGTTTTAAGACTTGAACTGAATTCTTGCACAAGGAGCTAATTCATTATATGGAAAAAAGGAAGAATTGCTCAGGACAGCAGCGAGGTCTGTAATAATCCGTTTTCTCTTTCTTTCCTGTCTCCAAGGTTTCACTTTTCCATGTGACCCTAAAAAGTGGACACAAAAGACATGTATTTGCTTGAAAGGTGAGAAATAAAATATATGTCTTGACTTTAAGTGGCTCCACACAACACTGGCTCTTGAGTCTGATTTTCTTGCCTGTCTACATATGGCCCTCTCTCAGTTCCTCAGCTATTGTGTTCAATGTCACTTTTGCTGAAGGAAAGTGGCTGAAATGTCACTTTAACCAAACATTTTGAGATTTTGGAGGCAGGCCTGAACCTGGAAAGAGATTGGTTCTCACAAGAAAATCCTGCTGTTGGACAAGGAGATGTAAATCACAGCTGGCTTCCAAAATTAGCGAGAAAACAGATTTTTTTGCAAAATTGGGTAGCGGGGAGGCTAGGCACTGACAGGCTAAGGAATCCAGCTTTACCAGGGCATGGGGCTGCACAGCTCACCTGGACACCTACGGGAGAAACCCTCCTGCTGGTACCGATCCAAGAGTAAAGCTCTTATGCGCTTTCTTCTCACCAGCACCTTCCCAAGGTGTCCTTCACGTCTCTCAGTCCCCACCAGCATTATATAACAATTCTCATTATTATTATTATTATTCCTTATTTTAAGCTTCTAATTACTTTTAGTTTCCATTGGACGAATTTTCCTGTATGCAGCAAGGAAACCACTCTGCACACCTTGTAATAGGGCTAATGCTGAACTGTGGTCACTGAAGACAACCACCGATGCCACCAGGACCCACATGCAGAAATGAAACTGCCCCTAGTGTGGCTGCCTGCTGTTCCCCACTGTTTCAGTGAGCCTGAAGCAAGGCTGTCCCTGGGAAGGTAGCTGCTGTTCTGCATTTAGGGAGTTGGGTGCAAAACTCTGGGGGGCACTTGGAAAAACTGAGGTGATATAGAAATCTAGCGTTCAAGAGAAGACTCAGAGGGATGCAGAAGACAACTCTTTTAGAGAGTCAGGGGATACAAAGCATCAGGCAAAGTGAGGGGAAAGGAAAGCAAGTGGAAATGTAAGGACACTGGTTATCACCTGGGTTCTGGGGACCAGCTGTGACCGCAAACAGCGGCATGTAGTGTCCACACAGCTGCTATTACGGCCTGAGTAGGAACCAATGGTGCGGGAGACTGGATCTCTATGCCCTCTCCAGTGACCAAGACCTGCATCCCCCTGTGGCCAGGACATGGCCAGCTGAGAGTGGAGTATACCAGATATACACACCAAAGGGCAGAGTGACCAGTGCCTGTACCTCCTCTTGGCCCACACTTCAGTTTATACTACAGTTCCTTTTCTACACCTTGCCCACTTAAAGCAGTCATTACTCTCTTTTTATCTCCTAACAATGCAGACAATTTCACCTTCTGCATTTTATATGGTACTGTCAGTACCCTCTAATATTTTTGATTTCAAGAGCTTTTTCTGAACCTTTAATTTCCAAGACTAGAAATCTTATTCAGATAGTAATTCACCCTTCTTTAAAAGTCTCTACCTGTGTATTCATTGCTGTGATCCAGTGTATCTCATTCTTGCATCTCTTCCTAAATCTTCCTTCAGAGTTTGGTTTTTTCTTTTACCAATAGCCATCCACTTTAACAGAAAGTTTTAATATGCTGAAGAATAATTTGAATATTCCTTTCCTTTCAGGTTTTGGGAGGTTTCATTTTTTCCTTCAAAAGATGCTGAATAGATTTGCCGTGAGATGATTCTTAGGGAATATGTGAGAGCACATTAACATCATCTGACACCTGTTGAACCAGACATCTTCGCCCATGTCTCATGCTAGAAATCCAAGCCCAAAGGTAGGTGTCCTCTGAGATGATGGTAATTTCCAGTAAGCACATTTAGAGGAAAGTAGTTTTTTCTCTTCTATCAAGGTTAGCGTGAAGAACTGAAAACATGTTCTCCATTATTTTTTTAACTCACTGGTAGCAGTTCCTCTCATTTACCCTTATATACACAGGCATACACACAAACACACGTATGCATATACTTATGCAGAAAGAAATAACTGCATTAAAAGCTTTAATGATACCGAGGAAGCAGTCACCTGTTACTCTGCTCTGACAGTTTCAGCTGTCTAGTGAACTTGAGTTATTGTGATGATTGATCACTACTGCTTTAAGCCATATGCTATATTCAGCATCTATATTTTATATTTATAGCTTCCTGTATTGAATACTTATCATCTTATTTTCACAATGAAAGTGTTTTTAATGTGAAAAGTAGTTACCAAAATAAGGTAATGCTTGCTCCTTGTATCATCCTTGATATCTGTTACTTTTTTTTGAAGTGGTTGACCAAAACTGGGCCCATTTCACCTATACGTAGAAATTGCAGCCACGAGGGTCAATCACGTTAAGGTCAGCTACTAGTGGCAGTTTCCCAGGGATGACTTCTGCTCCAGATGTTAAAACAATTTCTCAGCTGAGGCTGGAGGTCTCTGCCTAAAGTCCCTGAGATGTGGTGGTCCTGATGATGAAACTGCTGGAGCATGTCCTCTGCCGGAGACATCTCACTAGGACATTCCCCACTTCCGTTGGCTGCTTATTCTCACCCCATCAGGGCAGCTCATTGCTCCTTTGGCTGCTCTGAAGGAATGGTTTGAGGGGCTGCTCTGCAAACCAGGTCACCGAAACGAGTCAGGCAGAAGGGCTGAGTGGTTTGGTGGTATCACTGGGCCCTTTCGCCAGTCTGGTTTCATGGGCCATAATCTGCAGAAATAAAATGGTCAGCACCTGAAGGGGGAGGACCCAGCAGTGGGGGTTAGCAGCAGCAAGCTCTTCCCCACCAGAAAAAACGGCTTTGCTACTAAAGGAAACATACCATTAGGTACAGACTGAATAAAAATAAAGTAGGAAGGTCAGGATCTTTGCTGTTATTAAATGATCATGGTAACTGCTTTATCTAGGCCTTGAGGTCAGTTCAGGGCTGTGCCTAACTTTCCACCTCTTGTTTTGCACAGAATTAACTGGGATCTACTCAGTAGTTACCATTTCCTTCCCTCCCCTAGTTACAATACTCGTATATACAGTAGTAGTTACTCAGATGATTTAGTTTTCTTGCCCTTTCCATTGGAGGAGTGACAGTAGGAGAGGAGGAGGTGATAGCGGATTTGATCTTTAAATTGAACTCTGCAGTATAGGAGATGTTGCAATGCTTGGTTGATAGCAGAGCCTGAAGTGCAGGACAACAACTCACTCTTTGCCCCTGAAATGTTATTAGCCTTCTTTACTCCTCCTTCCAAAATAAAACACAAAATAAATAAAGCTTCCAGCATCAGTAAACTTCCTGCTGTTTGAACTGGCAGGCAGCCAACTCATTTGGACTGTTCTCCCCACTGGTATAAAACACCCATGCAAGCAGGAAAAAAAGGGCGAGGAGGCCCCTATGACTGCATGGAAAAGAATGCCTCGCCAATTTTCTGATTTGAACAATATAACAAGAAATCTTGGACTCAGTGTTTAAAAACAAGCTTGCTTGCACTCTTTTATAGCCCTTTAATTTTCTTTTTTTGAGCATTTATCACTTAAAACCATGCAATCGTCCATCTGAATGAGTAAAAAACCAAAATCCCATAGGTACCTCATTCCTCATTTGAAGTTTTAGCTGGGATTCAGGAAAATAGGGAGAAAAAAATATCTGTACATAGATGCAGTACTTTTCTGGGAATTTAGTCTCCCTCCTGGAGACCAGAGGCACATGTGTTTGGATTCTCTGGTGAGTGTTGGGGCTCCCATGGCCGAATTAACCAATTGCACGTGCAGTGGTCTGAGCTGCATTTTCAGTATGGTTTCTGTCGATCACTTATAAGTATTTATGATTCGGTTATGGAAACATCCAGGTTCTGCCCCACATTTTCTAGGAATTCAAAAAAGACAGGCCTTGCAGAAAGACCAGTTTTACAAAGAGTATTTTCTGAATACTGATTATTATGTGGGGATTGTTGATTAACTGTTAACAATTAAAAAGCATTTGATGTAAGTGATGAAAACATCTACCTAGGAGGTTTGCCCAGCATCAGCTACCTTGAGACTTGAACCCAGGTTATTGTCTGTACATTTCAGCCTGTGTTTCTGGATTTACACAGGTGAAATGTTGACCTAGAAGAATATGGAACAAACCACTACAGCTTTAAGCTGCAGAGGTTTATCAAAAAAAAAAAAAAAAAAAGGCAGAAACAAAGGCAAGCAGATGGCTAAAGATGAAGGTCACATCAGATTGAGAAGTTTGTCAAAATGTGATGACATAGGTAATCTGTAAACTGTTATTGCACCTAGCTGGAGGTGCTGAAAAACATTTTGAAATTACAAAAAACACTGGAGTCACCAGCACACAGGCAGGAATGATAGCCTGGAGTGGTTCTGCTCTATGGATGAATGCCAGATGTGGAAAGCGACATATCTGGAATTAATGATATTAAACATGCTTTTCTTTTATGCTCAATAATAACTCTATTATGATTGATACAAACCGCAGACACTTTATCTAGTACAAATGGAATCGTCTGTCATTGACTATATTAAATCATCAATTTCTGCATGATGAGGATCGTTTAGGGTAACTAATCATCTGTCTCGTTCTGAAGTCTTTAAGGCTGATCAGATAACGTTTTGAATACTGCCTGAGCAACCATGACAATCTAACCCTTCCATGTAAGGATTGAGAGGGGCCCATTATGCCGTCAAAGCCTGTGGAAATATCACAGCTCTTTCTCTACATAATACCCTGCTGTAAATAAATCACTCTCCACCGCAAACTTTATTGATCACAAGCACTTCCATGCTTGTGTCTAGTGAAGTCTCTACAGAATAAAATGCTGCTTTATATTTTGTCTTGTCAAAATATTAAACGGCTCTGTCAAGCGGAGTCAGGCTAGCAGTGATGGTGTAATTCTGCTGTAGCCCTTCTCATTCCCTCTTTCTATCTCAGCTGCCAAGCTTACAAAGCAGGATTTTTTTTTATAAACTTTCCAATTATAGTCTCGTAAGATTATGAAGCCTTAAGATAAAGTGTCCTAATTTAGAGTGGTAGAGTACTGAACCACTAGACAAGAGCCTGTTAGATAAAACATTTCTCACAAGGAAAAGATAACCTGGCTTATTTATATACACAACATTAATGGGCAATAGGAGATAGCCTGGAATATCTCTATTATTTTACCAAGCAAGATAGGAGACAAATATTTGAATTAATTCAAGCTCAAAGTGTTTATTATTCACAGACAAAAACTATCCCTTAATTATGAGACAAATGTACCAAAGGAGGAAACTGAGAAACTCCAGGTTAGCACAATGCTTTGCATTTTCGTACCCTATCATCAGTTTGTAATTCTGTAAATAAGATAATGTATCTGTAGTGATACAGAAGCACGATCATGGTTTAAGGGAGGGACAGCTGCTGCCTCCGACTTCAGCTCACGTTGTGTTTGTCCTCGGATGGTCTCACTTTGACACTGCTTAGCCACACAGAGCGCTGCCCTTTTATAACACCTTGCAAATCTCCTGGGAGAAAACCTGGGGTCTTGCAGAGCTTTGCGGAGAACAGCCCGAGCAGATCGTAAGGAGGTTTGGGGCCGTCCTTAGGAAGAAGCTGGAGCACTTTCAGGGCTGCTCGACGTTGTAATAGTATTCACCGCCTCAGGACTGCAGAATCTTAAGCTCTGTCATGCATTCCCATATGCTTCCCACTCCAGGAAAGGCAGAATAAGAGCCAAGAGTGATGGCATAAAGCTCTAACCTGTGCTGAAAATAAGGCTGAAACACAGAAACAGGGAGCTGACAGTGACTTCCTGACTTCTGGGCTTCTCAGGGAATCAGGGAAAATCTGGTCTCAAAATCACCATGTTTTATTCCCTTCCCTATTTGATTTTCATGCAGGCCAAGTTTCTGTTCAGGAAGCATAAATGTAGAGTTCACAGTCAACCCTCTTTCTTTGGGTCTTTTTTTTTTTCCCTGCGACAAATCAAAATCCATAGTAGGTGAGAGAACAGCAGAGAGACCATCCGCAGAGGAAGATGGGCAATTGTGAAAAGAGGTCGAGAGCAGAATAGGGAAGAAGGAGAAGCAGAGCCAGGGGTCAGCGGGAGAACAGAGGCCATGAGGTGGAGGTGGACCCACTCATCCCACACGTAAGCTCCTTTCACTGAGGCAGCGGGGAGTGATCTCTCTGAAAAGCACCTACCGCAAGGAAGTTCTGACTCTTCCTGTGCCTTACAGACATGACTGAAACAGAGATACTCAGTGTCAAAACGAAAGCAGGCAAAGTGAAGTTACTGATGTGACAGGCACTTGACAGTGAGGGCTCATGAGCAGGAGAGTGCTGGTTGTCCCCATGAGTGATAGATGCACCATCAGGTTCCCCAAACTGCATATGCAATCACCCCAAACAGTTCCTTCATGTGATTATGATCAAAGAAATCTACTTTTTACATTATTTTAGCCAACAAGTATTCCAATAACCTAATGTAGCCTCGGGCAATATCTGAGCCAAGTTACTCTACAGGAGTATTTAGATGTCCTAAAATGGTCTTATCCTTCTCCCTTGCCCTAGCTCTTCCGCTCTACAAATTGTTCCCCTCCAAAAGGGACTGAAACACTCTGCGACAAGACTTCAACAACATCTTCTCCTTCTTTATTACAATTATTGTTGTCCAGTTGGGGGAAAAGTCATGATCCTCCTACAGCAGTAATGACAACAGTTAATGACAGGAATACAGGCTGTGAAGAAGCAGTTGTTTAGTCAAATATTCATTAAATCTTTTTGAATAACAAAATATTTGTAAAATTATTTTTTCATGGAATGCTTACAAACACAGAAAGCTGTGAAATTCAGTGATTTCTTCATTAGTAATCACTATCACTCTGAACTAAAGAAAAAGAAAAGAGAAGGGCATCAGTAGTTGAACACTGTATCTGCTCCCAGTGCTTTGATCATCTAAGGAAATAGTATTTTTCTCTCTTTATCCCTTTTGCCCTTGGAACCCAAGAGCTTCTGCCACTTAGCTCGCCACCTAAGGTGCTTGTATAGTTTACTTAGTTTTAAAGTCTGTTTCATTTTGCTGGTTCTGGTCAATATTGAGGGGTTTTGTTTTGTTTTGTTATCTTCATGTAGTGCCTCATTAATGAGCTTATGGAAGGAAGATCCCTGGCAGAGTAACACCTAAAGCACATTGAGATTGGTCTCATGCCATTGCCTTCCTTGCTGCAAGCAGCTCTCCCAAGCCTATGATTGAAGATCAGCCAAAAGTCTTCCAAAAAACCCTACCTCTTCCCCATTGAGCCTGCAAGAATTCAGGAAATATTCAGCTTTCAACTAGGAAATGAAACACTAGAAATCAGGATCCCGTGGAATACCATTGCTTGCTTCCTCCGGTCTCTTTATGCAGTTTTGACCAATTACAGTCTACCAACAAACCTTCCTTTTGAGCTTGATTTAAAAAGGGATGGCCTTTAAAAATAAGAATGGCTTGTGGTTATGGAAAAAGAATAAACACATCCATAACTAACATATTGATTTATCTGTTTGCAAATGTTCTAGTATAGTTCTAGGTCATAGTTACAAATGCACAGCAAAGGACCTCATAAGAAAGTAAGAGCAGTGTTGTCATTATTTAAAATGACCATTTTTGTGAGTATAAAGATCAGTAATAAGCTGTAGAGTTTGCATGAAATGCAAATAGAACCCTTTCTTCATGCAAACGGAGTCAGTGTAATTAAGAAAATGCACTGTGACTATCTTCAAGTTTGAACTATGCTGCAGTGTGCAGAAAAATTGGATGGGAAAAAAAAAGAAAAGAAATAGGTATCACTCAAACCAGGTAACTATTAGTGACAAGACAGTCCATAGTAACACCAGAGATTACTCTGGTCTCAAAGGACTGCTTTTCATGCTGAACTACTTCAGGATCAAACTCCTTGAATAAGATAAACAGCCACTTAACTTAAAACATGCTTCCATGAAGTAGTTTGCTGTCCTTTAATTTTCATTGCTTTTGTGTGCATGGTTGGTAGGAGGAGGAAAGGAGGAAGGGGAAGGGAGAGAGAGAACAGATCCCCCAAGAGTGGTGTGGTTTGGTCAAAAGCTCCAGACCTTGAAAATCTTTGCATACTAACATGGTTAGTGGTTCTGGGCTCATTTTGTGAGTGTAAGTTGCTGTGTGTCGACCTTATGCTCCTGAGCCTTCTCAGATGTGTAGCCAGGAGGGATCTGTCTGACTGTGTGTGATTTTTATATATCTTTCAGCTAAATCATAGGTCCTAATGCAAAATGCACTCAGGGACAGCACGGGGAATTGTGACACTCCCTATAGGACTCTTCCACCATAAACCAATAAATGGATTACACTGATCTGTGTAGTTTTTTTATCTGTGATCGCTGAAATGTGGATAAAGTCTACATTTTAATATTTAATAATAATCTTCATTTAACCAGCAATCCAAGCATAATTTATTGGAAACCTCATAGACTACTGTGAATGGAGATTTTCTGTGCCAATTACTAAGGACTAGGAACAGGTAGGTACCTAAGAGAAGAAAACAAAATTCACATCAATGGAGTGCAGAAAACTGGAGACGTAAACAGAGCAGGGGGAAATGCAAATAGCAATAGCGGGTAAAAGCAAGGGTGTTGCTTCACATCTAATTACTGACTGTGTTAAGGATCCCAGTCATCTCCTCTGGCCAATCATGAACTGCTCAGAAATGTCCTCCCATTAGCTCTTATTGCTTAACAAAAAGTTACTAATACATGTTTAACAATATTCATTATTTTTTTTAATGCCTCATAACAGCGTTGGTGAGAGAATGCTAGCAAATGAAAACTGCACCCAACAAGCTTTAAGACCCAGAGCAGAGTGACACAGCAGAGCTCCATTTTCTCCAGAGCAGCTGTGATGCTCACCTGCCTGCGCATCAGCCTGCAGCATTTTACCATGCTCATACATGGCCAAGCGTGTGTTTTATCAGAAGTGCCCGCTTTAGTGTATGTGACCAGGCAGAAGCAGCAGAAGCCTGTTTTTTGAAACCTGAGCAGTGCAGATTTAAAGGGATGCTGACCATGCAAACTCATGTTTTTTGTTTGTAATAACATTAGACAATAATGTTGCAAGTAAATGCCCACAAGGTTTTTTGGGTTTGTTTTATTTTTTTTAATTATTATTATCTTTTTTCCCAACTCTGTCCTTTCAGTTGGTCTGTATGATGTCTTTGGAAACAGTTTGAATTCAGGAAAACAACTAAAACTGCTGGTTTGTTATAAAAATGCATTGTTTTAAACACAGGCTGTCATGAGTTTAAAAGTTAAGATTCCTCAAAATTATATTAACTCATTTCCAGCTGGATAAACAGAAATGCACAAAACAGACTAACTTGTAGGAGTACGTGGCCACGAGCCTGCAGGTCTGCCCTAATGGTACGTTTATGTCTCACATTGACTCAGAAGACCCGTAGGCAGAATTTGGCCTGTTATCTGACGTAGTGAAAGTAGACAATTTTTTGCAGTTAGATCCTCAAAAACAGATTCACAATTATCAAATTACAGAATCTGTTAGTTCTGCTGCCTTCAGTAAAATAACAGATCTCCATGGAAATAGGATTACAGGAGAAACCATATTAGATTAGGGTTCATCTGGCTCAATTTCCTGTCTCTGACAATAGCCAATACTTCAGAGGAGGGTGGCACAAATAGAGTATTAAATGTACAAATTTTTTTCTCTAAATGTATAGAATCTAGCTATAAAGTCATCCTGTCTTTCTCCTACTCCTTGCTTCTTCCTTTCACTTTCCTCTTGCATATCTTTGCCCCTTTGTCTCTTGAAGTGTGATGCTCTGAATTTTGGGCTTAATTGGGGAAGTTGTTGAATGTTTGAACTACGTCTGAATCCTATGGGACTGGTAAACGGTGTCTGGGGTGTAAAAACTTGGCACGGTGAATTTCTTGAGGCTTGAGATTTGTCTACTCGCTTGGAGTGCTTTTGTGGCTACAATGCCCAACACACACATGTAGTATTGTTATTTTGGATCTGTAGACTAGTAACTCATAAATCTCAAAAAAACATCCTCTACAAATAAAGAGTCAATAATCTTACAATAAGCTATATCCAGGACCAATAAATAATATTACATGCTGAATACAAGATAGATGCCATCCATCTTGTATATTGAAGATCATGAACACATTTCCTGCACATAGCAGCTAGTGCTACCTGATAAGCCATACCTCAAAAACCTCCCTCAAAGTCCCTTTTCTATCTGGGCCCTGATCTTTGGTTGTGACTGATGGCCATGAACTAATCAGTATGAGGTGCCAGCGAGGAGGTCAATAACCAGCTATATATGTATGTTGTTTGCATTGTAAAGATCTACTCGCCTCATCTTTGGTCCACAAGTTATGCTGGGAACCAAAAACTCCCATTGCTTAGTGATCATAGGACACCAGAGCTCCAGGCATACCTCCTTCCCTCCAAGAAACAAAAGGTAGTCTTTGTATTTTTTACCTTTTTTTTTTTTCTTCTTCAATGGAAAACCAAGTGAAACAGACATTGGCTGGATCTGTAGATGTTTAAGAAAGATACACAAAAATGAGTCTTACTTTTGGGCACTGTTTGAGACCCTTGTCTTTTAGGGTTGGTTTTTGGTTTTTTTTTTTTTTTTGGGGGGGGGGGGGGCGGGCAGAAGCTTTTTTCTTGTGGGCTCCTATAGCATACATTTGACCCAAAGCATATGGAGGAACTGCCCCCTGTGCTTGCATTGCAACCTCATTGACCAGGGGTTTAATAATGAACAATGAGACCATGATGCACAGACTGGGAGCTGTAGTACAGCTTACCTGGCCAAGCAGCATACTGGTTAATTGTACGCAGCAGGACATCTTATATGCTGCCAAAAGATGTTGTTGGAGTAGCTATAAAATAGTAGCTTCAAGAGTTAGTGACAAATCAGTATTACCTTCTGGGCTCAGACTGACGAGAAAGGGCAGCTCCTTATGGATTTTGTTTTGTTCTCCCTAAATAAAACCTCTAGATCCAACATGGTAGTGTTTTGTCTTACCAATGTGTGTGTTTCTTTCTTGGTAAATAATATTTTAATGCCATGTGTAGCTAGTGTTTTAAAGAGACGTCATTAAAGAAACAAATTTTAATTCTAGATTTCCACAGACTTATTAGGATTAGAATGAATTAAAACATAATAAAAAAATAACCTGATTAAGGTTATTAAGGGGTTACATCATCTTTAAGCCATACCTCTCTTGAAAAAGGCTCATGAAAGGAGGAGTGGCTGTCAGCTGAGAGGTTTGCAGTTTGATTAAAAGCATGAAAAAGAGCCACAAATACTTCCCCACCTGGAAGGATAAGACAAAGATTTACTGTCACTGAATGTGCTGAAAAGTCCTTGTCTTCTGTGCAGCTTAGGCTTGAGAATGTCCAATTCATTTTTTCGTGTCCAGCTATGAATGAAATAGGGAGAAATTACTATGATTTCTGCAGTTGTTTGAATATTAGCAAATGTTTGTTATGAAGACTATTAACACATCAGAAATGAGAGGCTTTTAAATTGAGAAACAGGAAGCAGGTTATTGTCTGCTAGATTTCTCCAGGATCATTGTATCACGCTGAAGCAATGGGAAATTAGTGAAAATCCACTAAACCAGCCATTCTGCTATGCATGCAGAGAGCCATCATCCCTTAGCAAGCCTCATAATATCTCATCCATTTATTAGAGTTCGCCAAATAAACTAACAGTTACATCAGTCCTGCAGCAGTTTTCAGGAGGCCACAGCTTCAGGAACCCAAAACTTTGCTGACAAGAAGTTGCTTGAAGCAGAAGCATTATTAAGAAGCCACCTTCCCTGTAGTATCTCTGCCCCTGCTGCCATCCCCAGTTCAGCGCCTCCATCTGCCCGGCTGTATTGTGGGGCAGGCATGCCAGCACGCTCTGTCCACGAGGTCCAGTATGCTGCTGAGTTTCTCATCAAACACCCTGTGCTGCAGGGACTCCTTCTTCCAAGTACTGCACGTTGCAGACAGCCCTGACTGTGAGTTTGACAGACATGTACTTGCCTACGTTTATAACGGTGATGCTATTGGCAGAACCTCCATGGGTTGGGGTAAGGTGATTTCTTCAGCCAAAGATTTACAAGATTTTGTAGGAAAGCCTTCTTAGCTTTTTCAGCACGCTTTTTAGATAATGTCACGATACAGCCATTGCCAATATTCAGCTTTAGGAGAGGTTCCTGAAATATTTTCAGCCTCTGACTCTTCTCTCTCCATTTACAAATATCCTTGATAAAATACTAGAAGAACTGGACCCCCGCCCCTCGCCACCAAATCTCTCCTTTTCTGTTTACGTGTCCTTATCTATTTTTGTATTTCCTATTGCAGGCCACTAATTGCATGAGTTGTACATTGTGAAATACAGATATTATGCATTCCCTTGGGGGAGGGAGTACAAACATAAGTCGAGTCACGAGTTCATTTTTTAACTATTTTCTTTTATGAATAATCACTGCTGTAGAAGCTCACCCTCTCCATCCCTTTACAGCTGTGACTGGCAATGTTTGCTGAAGCTGAAATGCAAGCATAGTATTCATACGTCTTCCTAAAGACTTCATGCATTCATCCCAGCATCCTAGCTATTAGTTTGACTAGAATATCAGAGCATGTTTCAAAACATTTTTAATGCTGCTTTTAACGTATACTTCCAAAAGGACTGACTGCCTTTTACCCATGTTAATGTAAGATATGGAGGCAGGAGACAGAGAAGCTGCCATAGCAGAAGAGATGACCAGTGCATGTTACTTAAAGGCAATATCTTACACCTTATGCATTGTAGGTAAATCATTCATAATTGTGCTTGGCCAGTTGTGCAACATCTTATCTGAAGGAGAAAAATTACTGACTCCCACAGAGTGTCACTTTATGCCCTAATGCATGAGAAAGCTCCACTGCTATTTGCTTAAAGAACTCATTTTTTTTTTTCCCAATCTTCTACTTTAATCAATTGGAATTAAGTATTTTCTGGTGTGCCCAGCAGTCGAAGGGTGCACATTTACCTAGCTTGGATGTGGCACCATCAGTGCATTCTGTGTAATTGCAGTGCTTTATCCTGTTTATGAAAATGTTGTATGCTTTTATCTATGGAGGGTGGCATCCAGGAATGCTACATTTATGCTTTAAACATAGACACCAAACAGACTCAGAAATGCTAAAGATGAGAGTATGCTTTATTGTAAGCATGACAGTAGCAAGTTACAAAACTTCTTCGTCTTTAGCCCTCAATAGTGGCATGCTGCTATAGCTATAGGAAAGGCTGCGCAGGGGTAGGGAGCTGTGACATTCCAGCTGTGCTCCTGTAACTCAGATATTTACAGCTGAGATAACTAGTCCTCTCGGCTATTCTGTGTTTTAGGAAAAACAGTGAGGATAGCTGCTGTCTAGGCACCATGTCTGATTGCTATGGATTGATCACATAACGTGTTTTCTTTTAGCAGCATTATTCACATGTATTACTAACTTCAGCCATGAAGCCGTGCAGTCGATTGCAGAACTCTGTTATCTCACATAATAAATTAGGTTTATTAAACCAAGCCTTAAAATAACTGTCTCATTTGAAACTCAGGCTTTCAGGTCATATTTTTTTACAAATTAATCCAAAACCACTGCTGGCACGAGTAATGTTGAGAATGATGCACATTTCCCTTGCTATGGGCTAAATCTTCAGTCCAGCCAACTGTGCCTGTGAGGGATGTGTATACAGAGGTAAAGCAGAAATGCCTCACGCCCACAGCTCCTGGAGGTGCCTGGTGCCTTTGCGCGCTGGGAATGCTTGGCTGGTGCCAAGAGAGGGGGGACATGCTCTTGTTGAGTGTCCCAGGTTGTTAGTCCCTTCATCTCCCCTCTGCTGGGTACAAGGTGTAGATACAGAGGCCTCCCTGATCCTCAACATCTTTGAAGTGATGCAAATCTTGAATGTAGCTAAGCTGCCTTTTTTCTTCCAGCTGACGCTTTTGCTCTGAACACGTCAGTCCGGAGAAATCTGTAGAAGAGAATGAAAGTGGGGACTTGTGCACATCTGAAGCTGCTGTCTCTAGGTGGCCTTCAGGTCCACAGAGCCAGAACTGCACATTCACGGTAGGTGCTGGATTAGAGAGTTTTGTTTTACAGCAGAAACAAAAACACAAAGCATTTTAGCTAGTCTTAGACAGAGTGACATTAAACAGCTCTCCACCTGCAGCCTAGTTAACATACTTAGTGTCATACCATTATGCTTCTTGTTAAGAATATTTAAAAGCCTGATGGACTCAGCACTTCTGCTTCCTCACACAGGAAAGAACTCAGAAGAAAAAAGTTGAAAGGTTTTGTTTAGTATGATGCCAAAACTCCTTAATTCTAATATCAAAGGACCAGAACCTTCCATGCGGTGAAAGGGTTGTCCATTTTGTTCGTACTGCATGTACATAACATAACGTACGTAGCTAAGGCTACCAACAAGGTCATCTCTTTGGGTTTTGGTTTGCATTTTGTGTTAAGACCTCAATAGAGACCATTAGCTTATTTCACTTAGGCCAGCAACGACAACTGCCTTCATAATTTTTTTTTTCCCCTCAGTATACTGGAGTGGATAGGACACCCGAGACTTGGAGAGGTATTTAAGAAAAAAGTGTTTGAGATGCTCTTGAGAATATGCAATGTCCCATGAAATGCAGCCATTGTCGATAAAATAGCAAACGCTGAGGCTGATTTTTATGGCTTTAGGAATGTTCCTAGAAATGCCAACTCAGTATGTCTCTTTCTAAACTAAAATTAGAACTGGAATAATAAGACCGTGATTTTAGTGTTATATAATAGTGACATAACAGTGTGACAGAAAGTGACATAGTCGTATAAAGAAAACCCCTTTTTTTCTAATCTACCAGAATGTGTTATGCCAACCAAACAATGTATTTTAACTGAATTTCTGAAAAGAAATCTCCTTGGAAAATGCTGCCAGGAAGGACATAAGAAGGGACTAGAAGCTGTTGAAGCAAAGGAGAACAATGAAAAGAAAAAAACTTTATGAACCTAGAGCGAGTTAATGTATGTATATACACGTGGGTGGATTTCCAGGCTTCATAGCAGAGCTAGAAATTGGTTTATTTTTCCTGTATTTTAGTTAAGCAAAATGCATATGATACTTGTAAGTAAAAAAGACAGTAAAGAAAATTCAAATGTTTCAGAAAATTCAAGAGCAAAAAGGCAGGAAGGAAATAATTTAATTTAACAAATTTTGCTGAATGGTCAGAATAATGGTTCAGTGTTGACAAATGTCACATAAGAAACAATAATTTGAGCTACCTAAACACATACTGTTGTCACTCAAGAGAAGACCTGTGCCTTATACTGGATGGTTCAATGAAACTCTGCTCTGTATGGAGCAAGGGTCAAAAAAGCAAACAAACTGTTAGGATGCAAAAAGATTGGGAGAGAAATAATGCCAAAAATCTTATAATGTCATTAAATAAATCAGTGGTATGCCCTGACCTGGAGTACTATATTCAGTTGTGGTTATCCTGTCTCGAAGAGAATGTATCAGAAATAGACGAAGTATAGAGATGGGCAATGTAAATAATTAGAAGCATGAAAAGACCTTAATTTCAAGACAGATTGAAAAGTTTAAAATTATTTTAATGAGAGAGAAGATGGCTTAGATGGGCCACTAGTGATAATGGCTACACTGTTTATAGGAGAGGTTATTTATTTAGAAAGGCAACAAGTTAAGAATAAGTGCAATGAAGTTAGTCATTTTTGCAATACGTAATTCTGCTCTGGAGCTCATTGCAACTTGGTGGCCAAGACTTCAGCTGAATGCAGACTTCAGTTAGATATGTATTTAAATAAACATATCATCTGTGTTGCAGTCCATAGGATTTAAAAGATTTTTGAAGAGTTACAGACTACTCCAAGTGTGAACATTAGCCAAATTGTAGATAAGGGAGTTAAGAAGAAACCTTTCCTATGGACAGGTTATTCCATAAATGCTTACTACAGGGTTTCTGACACCTCTCTCTGAAACACATCTAGTACAGGCCACTGTCAGAGAGGATATCTGAGGAGATGGACCACTGCTCTGATCCAGTGTGTCAATTCTTATGTTGAATCAATGATATAGAGATGAAAGGTTCGATATCCCATTATCAGTCTCTTGAACCATCCAATTCTCCTCCTCTTCCCCATTCAGATATTGATCAAATTAAATGCAGCAAGGTAAATGGGGACAGGAAAGAAATTCCTTATCTTAGCACAGCTCTTTGTCTATGTGCTTTAGTCCACATTATAAGGAGACGGTAACCCCAAACTACTGAGCAATCTGTAAACTAGATTTATTCACAACAGCCCATCCACACAAAGATGCCACTATTTGGTTATTATTTTTAATGCCATTTAACTTTTTCTTATTTTTAGACATATGAGTATGCATTTGCTGCTCATTACGTGCTGCAGTTCTGGGGCAAAACTAGGTACAAAGAGACTGTGAAGGACAAACCCCTACCATTCATCTGTACACATGTGCCATGCTGACTGCTGTATGTTGTGGAAAGATTCTCTGTAGATTCACCAATCTGAAGAAATAATGAGCTTAAAGCAGTGGAACCTCTGAAAACAGTTGGCAGTTAGATAATGATGGATATGCTACAGAATCCAGAGATCTTGGTGGTGGAGGATGAATGATGCATATAATGAAAAGAAGGCTAAAGCTGATCACCTTCCCTGTTAGTATAAACACGTAAAATGCAATTCACTGTGATGATGGTGGTGGTGCATTGCATAATAAATTATGTGTCTGGATCATAAAGGCAATTTTTTATGATAGAAAAGTTTAATAGAAAATGTATGTAAATGAGCGTAACTTGCCAATTGATGCTTTTTGACTAGAGTGTTAGAGGAGAAAATAATTTCTTCCATAGCACATTTGCAAGTTGAGCTGAAAAATGTGGGTGAGTTCCACTTTCCAATTTTGCTCACATTTTCAGACATAGAGGGATAATAGATTAGTTAAGAGCTGTGGTTTATTGCTGTAAAACTGCTCAACATCGTGCAAAAAATTTGGAACTGCTATGAGTGAAAGTTGGTGGTGAGGAAAACGTGATGGAAGTTGCTGATTAATAGAGGACCAGGAGCCAGACAGGTCTTGTTCTAAAATTTCCGGGGGCTTGCATGGGCTCAAAATGGAGCCTGGGGGCTAGAAGTGAAGATTGTCCCAGCAGAGAAGCTCTAATAAGCAGAGAGCTCCAGTGGGGGGAAAAACAGCCAGAAAAATAAATAAAATGCTGGACAGTAACATATCGGTGAGAGACGGGAGTGCTCTTGTGTTTCCCACAATTTGCAAAGGTGCTATATGAAAGATGCAGCCAGGCTACGTGGGCCATATGATTATATTGGGGAACAAGGCAGCAGATGAGAAATCAGAAAACAAAATACCCATCATGTAGGGATGCTTCTTACAGCAAACAGGGGCAGCTTGGTCCTCAGGGTACGGAGATACTTTGAACACGATTTCTCTGCTGTGTAAGTTTAATTTTAGCTATTTCCAAATGTAATGTTCTCCTAGGATTGTCTGCAGGGAGCCAGGCTCTCAAGGACCTGCTCTTCTTAAGATGAATATGGGGTTTTGAGATATGTTGTTCAGACTGAAATGTCTTTCTTTACCCAGGTTTAACTACTAATAAAAAAGCGAGTGGGATATTCTGGTGATAGTAAAGGGGTTTTTCTTCCATGTTGTTGGCCATACATGGAGCAAATTTGGGGTGGTTTTCTTTTTTTTTTTTTTTAATAATTTGAGTGAAATATGCTTTACAATATTAAAAAAAAAGGCAAAAAACTTATCTGTGAGGAAGTTTTAATAAAGAAATATTTTCCCATTCACCATTGTCCATAGAGCTGTGCAAAAGATTCCAGCAAAAACCTGTGATTTTTCTGAGCCTGGGTTTTACTATGGAAAAGTAAAATTCAATGAAATTTTCTAAAAGAATTTCTAAGTAAAATTTACACATCATATACAGCCAAAATACCAATAAAAAGTACCAAATTGACATTTTGAAACATAACAGCTTGAATCAATGTTTTGTTTTGACGTTTTGATGCAAAATGTAGATATTTTTGTGTGACATTTCCAAAGCAAGTTGGGATTTTTTTTGGTAACTGTCCTGCGGAAATGTTTAATGATTCGACAAGCAAATGTCAAACTGTTAGAATTCCCATGCAACATAAATTCCATTGGCTGATCAGCTCTTATTCATGCCCTTTGAAGAAGATTTGAGCCTATCAATATAATAGAAATCCATATTCCCACACAAGAAGTTTCAGTTCAAATTTGAGTTCTAGCAGTCTCACATAATTATCCTTTTTGGCAAATTCTGTTGAGAAACAGTGGGCGTAATATTTTGTCACTTACAGGTTTTTTTGAGGTAATACCAAATTACAGAGAAAAGGCATAAAATTCATATTTCAAGAGGAATCTAGGAAATTATTTCATTAGCTAAAACTGGAAGCAATTTTTTTTATTTAGTCAGATGCCATACTGCCCCCATCTAGACACAAGGAAAAAAAATTAACACAAAAGAATTTTATCTGTGTCTCGGTGCAATGCATCATTTGCTTCTGGCTAGTGAATAGATGTCCCAGATGTGGAAGCTGTATAAGGCTCTCTTTGGCTGATACCAGACTTGTTACTAAATACCAAAGCTGAAGCACTGGTTTTCTAGAACTGCAGATATGCCACATTCAAAAGGCTAGAAACCACAGCAAAACAGCATATAAAAGGTAAAGCAACCTACATCTCTAGGGAGGTGAGCAGAGCAGAACATGCTGTTTAAGGCTAGGATCTCCCAGGGTTTGGTCAGGAGTTACAATTTGGTTCTGGCAATGACAGGGGCCCACGAGAAACTGGACTCTGAATCCTCAGCCATTAGCAAAGGCTGCCTCTAGAAAGAATTTGATGGTCTAAACAGAATCACTCTGACACAGATTTCTGGGTTTCAATCCATTTCTTCTGTACAGTTACGTAAATCCACGTAAACGAATGGGAAAAAAAAAAATTAGTCCTAACGTGAATGTTCCTTTGGCAAAGAGAAGCAAAAATAAGCCACTTTTTCCCAGTTTTATTTTCAGATATTCTCACTGGGGCTTGAATTCTTATTTGTATCCAGATCCACAATATGTTTATTAAAAAAAAGTTAAGAACCAACATGAGAGAACACCAAATCTGCTAGAAATCCTCTAGTAACATGAAAAGCAGTACTAGCTGTGCTCTGCTGAAATGGTTAATAACAAAAGGAAAAAAAGAAAATTAGACCCTTTATTCTAGAGAGCATACATTTATGCAAAGAGGATGTTTAGCTGGGGGTGAAGAGATGAGGACTTGGCTAGTTATGAACTTGTAGAATAATCATGGGAAAAATGATGAAGTATTCATAGTGGTATAGTAATGACATACGTAAAGCAAATGTGTTATGATTAGATCAAATTGCAAAGAGAAATGAGTAAATGTTGAGAACAATGCCATGTTCGATGTGTAAACAACACATCTCTCTCCTTAGCTGGGGTTGTTATAAGCAAGCAAGAGTTAAAAATACAAGAGCAATTTTTAGAGGCAACCTCATGACTGGCAATCAGTGCTAATAAGATTCTTTTCCTTTTGCAAGATTCACAGAAAGCCCTCAATCCATGCCGAGCACATTCAAAGGCAAGGGACTAAGCGCTCCCCTTACAGGTTCATTATCATTCGCAGGTTATCCCAAGCCAAGTGAATCAGGAAAGCAAATGAATTAGTGAGAATTAAGGAGCCTCTGTGGTCTGAACCCTCTCCAAATCTCAGCTAAGATGAAAGGTAGACGCTGATGTCTTGTGTCCCAGGGTTTTCAGAATTGGAGCCCCAGTGCCGAGCCGCTTCCTCCAGAGCCTTGCAGAAATGTGCAGGCAGTTAATGTTGCCTAACGTCTCCTGACCGTGGGTTCAGCCATGTGGGAAAAGTTTTACGAGGCTGCAAAAACCAAACCCCCTTTCACTCACAATTAATTACAGGAGAGTTGCTATAGCACCTCACTGTCAATGAGTCCGGTGTAAGCGCACTTTCTTCTCATCTCACTCAGTAATAATCAAAGATACTGAGCTAACGTCTTAGTACATAATGATATCAAATAGGGTAGTTAAAAGACAGATCTATAGCACATTGAACCACTAACAGTACTGTTTCATTGGAAGCAATATCTTAAACGATAGGATTTGTACCTGACATGAATCAGGATCTCTAGTGTTTACCTTCCCTATTTTTATTTGTCTGAAATGATGCAGTACCTGACAAGCTTTTAATCATATACTTATTTTTAGTTGTCGTGATACAATGATCGTCTTGGAGAAGCTATGGACTTAAAAGTACAGCGGGTTGGAAAGATTTCAAAGGAAAGCAGTTTGTTTTCATTAAATACTTGTTACTGCTAATTATATTTGATCACTATAAAGAATACAGTTTAATTAAAGAAGCATGCCATCTAGAAGAAATATTTGATTTCCAGAGGATAACAGTATATCTTTGCATTTGTAAGAAGGGGGGGAAATATCACGTGTGTATAAATAAAATAGTATTGGTTTTGGGAGACTAGAGGTTTGATAGGAAAAAAAAGTCTATTCAAAAGAATTTTTCCAATTCTGATAACGGAATTATACTCAGATAGCTACCTTGTATCTTATCAGATGCTATCTTTACGTGTGTTTCAAATTATTTAACATAAGTAATTATCTACAATAAAATAACATTTGGCAAATGACATTAACCAGTGTTTTCACAGCCTAGGTTTGTATCAACATTTTCATCAGATATATTTCTCTGCCATGATTTTTAATGTCATCTGTTTCATGAATGTGAAGAGTTCAGTATGAAATTACATGGTTTTCATAATAAATGTATGGGTGTTTTTTTTTTTTTTTTTTGCAAATGATATTTTTTCAGGGCCAGTTTGAAGGAAATTAATAGAAAATGAAGGCTGATAACTCTGCACATGTAACTGAAGTCTTGAATTCATGTGCCAGTGTACATAATTGTTCGTTTAAACAATCACGTTGGAAAATTTTCTAGTTTTTACTTCCCCTCTTCATATAATTCCTGACTCATGACCTCCTATCTACCAGTCAGGCTTGATGTGCACGACTGTATCTCATTTATAATAATCATGATCTTTACAGAGAGATCGATTAAAATATTATGGTTCTTTTAAAATCAGAATGCATATCAAACAAAGCCTCACTTATAAAGAAAAAGCTCGGCCTTTTGCAGAGTCTCCTCAGTGTGAATAAGATGTTGTAAAAATCTCTTAATATTCAAAGACAGTTAATCATTAAAGAGGCAAATATGTTAATAAGTTTTTATCACAATTGAAAATGCTGTTAGTGGTTCTCTGGATTACACTGTTCTACATACACTACATTTAACATGGTTAGCAAAATGAGACCCTGTCCTGAAATTTTTGGGGTTTCTGGAAAATCACCACCTCCAAAATAATATGTAGTTTAAATAAAAAGCTAATAGCATTTAAAGAATTGTTTTCCTTTTAATATGCACACTAGTTCTTATAAAAAGTATTTTAGAAACTACCGAACATTTTAACCCCTTATCTCCTTTCACATAAAACTGCTGACCAGAAAAAACCCCAACATTATTTAAACTAAGGTTGAAAATATCTATCTGAGGCATCAACTCTAGACAATTTCTTTTCCTTGTCCTAATAATTAAATTTTTTTTTGGGGGGTGTTAGAAGTCCCAGTCACTGCATTGCCTTCGAAGAAAATGCTCTGAGACTTAAAGGAAAGATAAAGATGAACTGCAGGGTAGTGTTAAAATTCAACAAATCTCATTCTTAATTCTTTAACAGTCCAATGTTGTTCATTTCCTAGTATCATTTTTTTATTTGCACTAAGCCTTGTGCATTTCTACATAGAACACATTTTTCTGTTTTTCTAAATGAGATGAAAGAAATACTTCAATTGATATAATTCTCCCCACCCTCCTCCTAAACCTCTGTATAGTGAGATGATTTTATTAATTGCATTTTTTAATACTGCTCTTGTTTTTAATCAGTTTCCCCTAGGTTAGCTTACATCTTGCTTTTAGGCAATTCTATTTATGTTATCCAAAGAATTAGAGATAGCAGATGCAGGTAAAATCCTTTTGAGAAAGACTTGAGCATACAACAGAAGAAAAAAAACAACCCAAAACCAGTTAGAACAATTTCCCAGACAGTATGAGCCTAGAAAGAAGCGAAGCACACAATACCATCAAGTGTGTGTGTGGGAAGAGCTTCATAATACAAATATTATTTAAAATGGTGTGAATCTGCGGCAGCCTGCAGCAACAGCAACATCAGCCAGTCCTACATCAGCAAAGCAGCGGGCCCTGCCCTTGTGCTGGCCACAAATGACCAGTGAAATCCCAGAGGCACTCTTGAATTTCTGCATTCTCATTTCATCAGCTGCAAAATATCTGTCACTCACGTCCCACACTGGGCAAAGTGACACCTGCCAGTCTCAAGAACAAGGACAAATTAATGTTCCTCCACCAACTGTGTCTCAGAAATGAGTAGCGAGCGACGGTGTGAGCAATCAACAGCTAGAGTACATTGTTAAAGTTTGCAATGCATTTCTGGGGTTTCCTTTCAGCCAAGGTAATTTGCAGCAGCTGTTGTCATTTTATGCTGTTATTGAACATGTGTTCTGCTGATTTCCCTCCTAATGAATCTTTTAAAAATATTTGCAAAATGTGTGCAAAATGTGTGCAAAATTGTATTGCTGAGGTTTTGTGAAACTGCAAAACAAGGCACTTGATTTAAAACAATGCATGGGAGAGGCAGTGCAGCAGCTGCCAGAGGAATGTGTAATCCAGGCACTCTCACCTCATTTACTCAATCTTCGTAGAAATCACTCAGAAATATTTTGGATACTAGATATAAAATCTTAAAAAAACCCAAAACAACAAAAAACATTTCTGACGTCTGTCATCATGTCACATCATGTTATGCGATATTATATCTGCTTGTGATGAGATGCAACATGACAGGATGTAATGCAATGTAACGTATCAAAAAATGTAAATAATCCACTTTTGGGGATTAGATATCTGCTGTCAATTCCTATAGCAGGAGTCTGAACTGAATTTACCGAGGCGGATGGGAGCTCGACGAACGCCAAACTGTCCATGGTGTTTGCAAACCAGCACACATCAACAGTTCACTGCCTCTCACAATTACTTTTGGAGAGTTTGCCTCATATACGACGGTACTACAATGTGAAATAAAAGTTCTTGTGGTGCACAGTCTTGTGACTCGTTCATTTTGTTAATTACCACTGCCCACAGCAATCACTTCGGTGATGCCTGGCCTCGCCCCGAGTAGCAGTTTGTACATTTTTAAAACTACTCTTTGGAACTAGCCGTAGTGTTTCTCACAGTAAAATGTAACTCACACAGTGTGAGCACAAAATCGAGTAGTATGTATGACATAACTGGAAAAAAACCCGGTGCTTTGGGCCAAATAAGAGACTGCTCCAGAGAGCGCAGCCGCCTCAGGTCTCCCTGGGGCTGGAGACCTTCCTCCCGGTGGCGCGGCTACGGTCAGAGAGCCGGGAGGAGAGGACGGGCGTTCACTTCTATTGTATCTGCCTGTAAGGTATGACCCAAAGCGCCTACCTTTCAGAACCGCACAGGCTCGGAAACCCCGACTCGCGGTGGAAGTTCACCAGCCCTTTNATGAAAAGACCTGGGTTTGCCTTCGCGTGGCCAAGGCGAGGGGAAGGGGCTTATCACCAGCAAAGGGAGGGATGCAGAGGGCGGTACCCCGGTCCCCTGGCCCCTCTCCCACCACAGCCCGGGTCTCCCTTCCCCTCTGCCCCTACCTTCCTGCTGACTCACTTGCGGCAGCTGCATCCAGCCCAGAATTAACCCATTTGTGTGTCCAGTGCCCGGGAGAAAAAATCCAAGCCGATGTATTTCACCAGTAATTAAGTGTTAATGGATGTTTTAGAACTTGCTTTTTATTTTGTTTCAACAGAAGACAAAAAGCCACGTTGTCTGAAGCCTCGTCTGCAGCACAGGCGCTCTGCAAAAATGTCTCCTCACCGCTACAGCAGCTTCACCCCCGCTACCTTTGGCTGCGTTGGGAGCTCGGGCATAGATGAGTGAACAGCATTTTAAGTACGATGTTTATTCAGTGTGCTCTAAGCAGGGTTAGATAATACGATATTTATAAATTCCCATTCTCTGTATACTCGAGGGTTGCCCACCTTGCTAGCACTGATGCTGCTGAACCGATCTTAGCAGTGGTGAGGGGTGGCTGTAAATTTTGCCTCATGTAGACAAGGCTTACAAGGTAAGCAGGCAAACCCCCGGCTGCAACCGCGTGCCTGGGAATGGAACCTTTTATTTGCTGTCATAGTGATGACTTTTAATTGTCCCAATAAACAAGCTTTTAAAAAGCTTCTAAAATGTTCTCTAATAACACACTTTGGTCTTTAGCCATAGAAATTCAGAAATAATTAGAAGTGCCATTGTGTACAGTGCCTTCTGGACTGGGCTGAAGGTGAAGGAGAAAGTATCATGCTATCCTTGTCAGCTGCAAGGGTAATTACTGCTGGCTGAAATTACTCAACATTTGTTTATAAGCTCCCCAGAGCATGCTGTAAATAGATTGTCTGTTATAGTCCAATCACATTAAAACGCTGCTCCTTGCAAACTGCTACCTCCTGTTTTCTGTAAGCTAGACAGAGAAAGCCTGCTGCTCACTTATTGAGCACCAAGCACTGAAGAGCTATGTTTAATGTGATTGTTTTCATTAGCTCTTCTCTGTCTGATATTACATTTATAGTTTGCTGGGCTTGAAGACTGGCATGTTGCATCGCTTTCATTTGCTGTAGTGAGAGTGAATAGCTTTATTTCTGGAGGGTGTATGCAACAGTTGATGGGAATTTTGGAACAGCAAAAGCATAGGAATATCTATGGACACTCGTTCTCCTCCTGGGCAATGGTGTTTTTCTATTTGCCTTTTAAATGCTCCTGCACTGGTTCCAGCAGTGGCCACATTGCCTAAATTGTCCTTTGAAGGATGAGAAGTATTTTCATAAAAGGTTAGAAAGAATGTATTTTCCTTAGCACGGAATTTCACCGTACAGCATTGTCCTGTCCATTATGACCTGAGTTGTATGAAATAGTGATGCAGCCACAGCCTGTCTGTTTGATTTGCTCTCAGCATGATTTACCACATTGTATCACAACAGCCCAGGTATTTCCAATAAATATGGGGCCAAATTCATCGCTGACATATGCAGACACAATTCCATTGCTATCGATAGAGTTGCATTTGCTCCCACCAAGGTGAATCTGGCCACTAAACTGAAGATTTAGGGGAAAGAAATAGAATTTTGCAAAAAAAAAAAAAAAAAAAAAACCAACCCACAAAACCAAAAACCAAACACAGCCCCACACGCTATATATTAAAAAAAAATAAAGGCAGTATAGATCCCTTACTGGGTATCGGATCTGAAATTTGTAACTTCTGTTTCATGAGTAATTCATGAGAACACACACAAAGGGTATTTCAACAGCACTCATTTTTATTTACCACTGATTATTCCCCCAAATCAGTACTGATTATATAGAGAGCAAAGTGTGTACCTATCATGTCACATTTATTTGAAAAGGCTAGCAACAACAAGCTGCCTTGCATGCCCCCATAGCTGGGAAAAAGTCTAGACATTAGTGAATTTAACCTGATTTTCTTAAAACACAGACACTGCCCTGGTGTAAATCCTCATGGAAGACATTGCAGCTACGACAACTTACACCAGTGACTGAGCTTCCCGGGAAATAACACAACAAAGCAGCAATGTTAGTGACCAGTAGAGAATTATTAAAGGAACAGAGATAATTGGAAGAAAATAAATGACCTGGGTAGAATAGCTACTATAAAATGAAGTGCAGGCAAAATCACTGTACTGGATACCTTCCAGCCTCATATGTCCTAGGTGCCTTTCTCCCTAATTTTAAGATCTGCATAAACCTTCTGTTCTCTGCAAACCAGTCAGGAAGGGATAAGAATTGGGGTTTGGATATCCACATTTTCTTCTAACTGGAATCATTGCCTGTGGAAAACTGTCCTTCTGGGAAAGATGCTGGAGTGCTAGAAATGATGATTCAATTGCCCATTAAGATAATTCCTGGAAGTACTACTTTCTTGAGGCTGTGTTTCCAGGAATGGCAATCACGGCATCACTGCTCTGACAGTGTGATAGGTATCTCCAGAAGTGGACACAGCAGGTGAATATTTCCAGTTACTGCAAGTAATACACCACAGGTTAGGTCTTTTGGTTATCTTTATTTGCAAAAGCTAACTAATGCAGCATATTGCAATCCTTTGATGATTAATTACACCAATTGTTTTGCAATAAATGGAAGCTTTTTTTGCAATCCAGGTAGCATTTTTAATGTTCCTATTACTGTTTTTTGTGCTATTAGAGAAGCAGTGAATCTTTAAAGAGAAACTTCCTACAGCTAAAAAAGACATTAAGGGGGAAAAAAGCTGGGAGCCATAGTGACAGGTACAACTAAGGCTGTATCCTTCGGTTCCCTGGAAACCAGTCAAACACTATCTCATCTTGCAATGGTTGTGTCTGATCCTCTGCTTCAGACATCTTCCTAATAATGGCAACTACAGAGGTGACTCTCTGCAAATAAGGGCTTACAGCAACTGGACATCCATCATATATCTCCAGAGCAACATTAGACCACCCTAATGGGTACTCCCGTCTTCATTATGATATTAATTCTCTAAATTTCCAAAGTGATTTCATTTGTAAAATGACAAAGGCTGGCTGCTCAGGAGACAAACTGTTTTCATCCCCCTCCTGCATGCTTACAAAGGCTTGCTCTCTTTAGTCTTTGGGGGAAAAGAAATTTGATAGCATCAGATCTCTTGTGATACACAAGGCTGCCTAACAGCTACACCACCTGCCAGTACTGCATGCCTGCCCATCCAGCCTGAAGATTTCTAAAGCAATGGTTGATGAGTAGAACATAGATGTTGGGTTGGGGGGGGTGGGGGGGAAGCTACGCAGGGAGAAAATAGAAGCTGTATACAATACTCAGTGTGAAAGTGAGGCAGGATTGAGGGTAAGGGTGAGGTCAGAGCCAAGGCTGGAAACTGAATCAATCTGAACAAGGTTGGTTTGGTTAGATTAGGTAAAAGCATGATTTTGTCCCTGGTGTATCAAAGCCTTTGCTGTGGCTACAAATTCACTGACAGCCAACCAAAGCAAACTTTTCATAAAGAGGCAATTCTTTGCATAGCTCCTGATCTCCAAACTCTTTAGGATTAAATAAAATAGAGATTAAATTAAAAAGGAAATCAGTAAACCTGTGACATCGCTAACGCTTGCCCCAAATAGTGACTAACTAAAGTGCCTGACTGAACAATAGTGAGGAATTAAGAGGTTCTTTTAAGGGCAGCGATAATTGTAACCTGACCGGTGAACGAATTTGGAAGCAATCGAAACAAAACAGCGTTTAATGCACTGAAAAGTGTACAAGACACCAATCTCATTAGGCGTTATCCTGCTTTAAGAGACCATCCAAATGACATGCTGTAATTTGCCGGGTTCCGGATTTCCTTTCATTTACACTTGTTCATTCCTGTTGCTGTCTGCACTCAAGTACATGCGGGCGGCAGTGTGAGAGGAGACTTGCACCGAGAAGTCCAGTTCCTCTTCCCAGTGAAGACCACCTTCAGCAAGCAGCTGATTTTAGTTGCTCCTGTGAGTACCCTCTTACAATTTCATTCCCTTTGTCCTTGCTCCACTGCTAGTTTTCTTTTGTACCAGCTACTTCTACACCCGCTTTAGTGATGAATCTCAGTATTCAGGGCCAGCACTTGGTACCGGTGCAGCTGCACGGCCCCCCAGTCTCAGGGCATCCTGCATCCCAGGTGTCCTTCAGCTGGCAAGAAGATAGCAACGCGCCTGGGGGGGACTGCAGCCCAAAAGCACGTCCCCACCTGGCTCACGCCCTCCCTCCCAGGGCACAGGGACAACGCGGCTGCTCTGTGCAGGCAGTGACGCGGGCAGCTGTTGGGGTGACTGTGCTGGGCAGTGTGTCACCCAGAGCGGCACGTGGCTCCACATCCTATCGCTGCCTTTCATCAGGCATTTACTGCAAACAGGGCTCTTCAATAAATTTTATAAATGTATCAAAGAGTGTTTCCATCTACACATATGAAAACATTACCATAAAATCTTGTTTAAAGCTAAATTAACTAGCAACATTAAAAACATTGAAGAGGATGGCGCTCTCTTTTCTCCCAGAGGAAGCCCTCATGTTTAGGCTAGTCAAGCTCCTTTTTTTCTAATACTCTCTTTCTTTCTGGCCCTGTAAATCTTGCATCCTTTGCTGAACAGCCATGCAGCTTCAGCAGGAAGCAGACTGCCCCTCTCTTTTCCCTTCTCTGCCCTCCTTCCCCAAATCTCCAGCAACTGTAGCTTAACTTGGTAGTCAGAGACTAGGCTGGAGCTGTAGATTTGAACCCCCTCACATTGAGGAGGTCACTGAACCGTAGTCGGCTCACCAGTTTCTGGGTGAGTGCTTTAACCACTGCTATAAAAGATGAGCAGCAGCATCACCACCATCCATCTTTAAAAAATAAAGAGTAATCCAGTTGTCCAGCCCTCAAGGAAGAAAGCACCTATGAGTCAGAGGGTTTTGCTGAATGTGAATGAGTTACATCTTAACGCTTAACTGAAGGCTCTGTGTGCATAGCTTAGTCCTATAGGAAATACGATTTTGGATTATTAGCCTCCCTTCATCATTTCCTAGCAGATTTGAACATCACCTCAACTCAACTTTCTGCTAAAAATCTTTGTTTTCAGTGGTAAATGTGCACCACAAAAGGAACCTGGATCTTCAACTTGGATGGCTAAATTTTCCTCAGAAATCACGGCTCTTGAATGTATCTTTGGCTCTAGCCATCGGGGCTGAATTTTAATGCTATAATGATCCTGCCAGATGATGTCTGACTGCTGTTTCTGTGTCTTCTGTGGTTTCTTCTTTTAATATAGATGGGAGATGGAGATGCTCAGCACCCCCTGGTAATATTCCACTTTCCAGTTCTACAGCTTCATTTTTCTGCACTTTAAGTATTTAGCATAAAGACATGATGGTCTGAGGGGGGCTGGCAGCTGTCCCTACCAGTTATTTATGTTTTTTGAAATTTTGCATTCCATAGACTCAAATTCAAACATGCTGTAAGGAACTCTACTGTGATTGCTTATCTCAGGGATAAACTTGGCTCCATGTTACATGCTTATGATGTTATTGATGGCCCTCTGGCCCCCAAATTAAATTATTAATGGAAAATTCTTTGTCATTTGTTTCTCAATGTCACATGAATGCAAAAGTATTTTTCAGTGCAGCTTCATGGACAAGACATTCTCTGTTTGCATTGAACATCACCTTTTCTGAAAGAGGTGCTAAACTATTATTCCTTTCCGTCTTTAACTAAATACTGTAGTTCCCTGTCTAAGATTAATCCATTGCAGTTACTGTCAATGAAAGCTCTACTAACATGACGAAGTCCTGCTTTTCTGCAAAAATCATAGGCTAGTATTTAGGAGTTTGTGCCAGTTTCATGCAAGTTAGCCAGTATAAATCCACTCTGGCATCATAAACTTTGTTTCTGTCTTCCAAGGTTGCCTTCCAAAAACTTGAAACTCCAGCCCAATGTGTCCCTTCAGTATGGACAACATACCGCATGATTTGTTAGGGAAAAAAATATCCCATTTCCTAAGCTCTTTGAATGCTCTATATTAATCTAGCATAGGGCTGGATCAGTCGTTACCCTGTGTTTAGGCTTCCTGAACTTTACCATGGAAGTAAATTAGCTTTCCAAGGGTGACTGTAACAGCTATAATGTTTTTTGTGGGGTCTGTGCTTAGGAACAAGAGGAATGTTGCTTTGCTGGGATTCAGTGGGGTGAAAGCCACTGTGAAGGGACGGCTGGCCGTTCATTTGTGGTGAGGGAAGCCCAGACCCATAAGGAGTGGTGTGGCGTGGAGATTTTGTTGTTAACTGTATATGACCTTTCTGTATTCATGTTAGGGGACAGCAGAGCCATGACCACCTGACATGGCCCATGCTGCCAGTTATGTATGGAAGGGTTGAAATGATCTTTTCTCTTTCCAGGCTTGGGGGGAAGTGAAAACCTGGTGCAAATGCTATTTAGTCTGTTGGCAGGCTTTGTTTCATAAAGGCGAAAATGTGGCTGAAAGCCACTTTTATTTGCTCTCTCCAGCCAAACAGTACTTTTATTGCTGAGCCTCCGGAAGGCATAATACAGTGTCTGACCGGTGCTGTGCTCTCAGATACCTCTCAAGTAGAAAACAAGTTGTTTGCCATTTTCTTTCCTTGTCAGATCAAACCAATACACATACTCAATATACCTATCTTGAGAAGTTTTCTTTATTGATGACTCTCACTTTCTCTGCAAACAATATATTTTCTACAGTAACCATCCAGGTAAATAGGGTTCACTCTGGAAATAGAAGGAGCAGAACCATATGGGAGAGTATAAAAATGAACTGACCCGAACCACAGTTCTGAAAACATTGTAAATTGTTTCCATACCTTGACAAATGTTCACACTGGTTAGGAATGCCTTTGTTGTTGTGACTTATCCTCTAATTGTCTGGCACCTTCCAGGAAATAGTTCTGCTTGTATGCTAAATTATGACACAGGGAGATAGTTTGCCAGCTTGATCTGGTCTTCCCTGCATTACCGACAGGTTTCCATTGTGTTCCCATAGAATCCAAAACATGAATAAGCTCAAAGTTTGTTCAACTTTGTTTAATGTTTATGCGACATCTGCTTTCAGTGGTATTTGAACTGGAGTGGTAGTGGAGAGATGTCGCAACTTCAGTGGACTCTGGAGCGTGACTGTACGTTGCTGGTTTGAAAGCAAACTGTTTGGGGGCTTCGTGGTGTGAAGGAGAGCCCTGCACCCTCTTATGCTTGCCCAGCCAGCTCTGAAGTAATTTTGTACCCCCTCCATGCACATATATTTTAAGAATTCACAGACCTGTTGCATACAAAATAGCTGTGTAGCATAAGTATCATAGGTCCGTGTGACATGTCTCTCCAGCACTGCTCTTTCAGAACATTGCCATTCAGGTATATGGGTACACTCAGAACAATTCTGTTAGCATACATAATTTACTATGAAAAATAGTGATCCCACATCAAAAAAATGTGTGTAGAGTACAAATATACTCCAAATCTGTTGCTTTTATCCTGTATTTTTATTAGCTCTGTATACAATATTTGTTTTCTGCTATTTGGAATGGTAATAACAGGAATTATGTCTCCTTCACTAAGCAAACTTTTTTAATATAAATAGGATTTGTATATGCAAATTAATAATGCATTGTATCTACACTGACTACTGGATACTGTAACCCTTAGATGGAAAGGACTGCACATAGGCTGGCCCGTTCAAATCCAAACTTGTCAGCTATTCTCTGCGCACAGGAGCCATGTTGCCTTTTTAAGAAGGCGTTTTTATTCTGCAGTTCGAGATGGCGAACACCTGGGCATGATATTCTGCTTTTGACCTTGTAAAAATCATTTGCAGTTCTGAAAGCAGGAACACCTCGTGATAAAACCGTATTAAGTGATAATGACATTTTGCCAGATTGTGCTGAGAATTGCTCCGAGAAGGAGGAAGACGTTTCCATTGATTGTGCATCAATCTTCAGATTGTCTTCAAATGATGAAGAGCTCGGGTTCCCAGCCCAGCAGCTGTGTGGCATGAACGTACCCCACAGCCACGGGGAAGTGGGGGGCTGTGGAGAGGCAGGAAGGGCACCGCCGGAGCCCAGGGTGAGCTCCAGCCATGCAGACCCACACACGGCGCGGCACGCGGAGGACAGAGTGCGGCCTTCAGCTCTGTGTTCTCAGAAACAATATTATCAGTGTTTGGCTTTGATGAGCCATTCACGCTGCTTTCCAGTGCAGGAAGAGCAGGTTGATAGTGATACTATTTACAATTCATTATGAGAAGATTGCAGAAGATTGTTGAAGACAGGAACCACTGACCTCCTATTTCCCTTTCATCTGCAGGAGTACATTCATAAACGATAGTCCACTTTAAGGACACTGGAGTGGAGAATTATACTGGGCTGCTTCTTCTACAATCTTCTTTATCTTTTGGGTCAGCAACATTACTAATTGGCACTTGACAGCACTTCCAGATACTCCTTGTGAATCTCATAGTGTGACTGATGGTTGATAACATAAAGAGAAGAATTCTCAGATCCATTTAGTCCATCAAAAACTAGACACAGCATAGCATGTACCACATCTGGCACCATGGTTGTTAAGGTTATCTGATTGGAAGAGCTGCAAGCAATGAATAACGCAGCAAAGCTGCATGTGATAACCTCCCCACAGTGAAACTGCATGGACTGACAGTTAGCTTCATGCTTGCCATTTTAATATTCTGGATTTTTAAAGTGGAAAGTGCTAAAGAAATGCTCCCAATTTTCTGAATGCACTTGCCGGACAAAGATGTCCCACAATGTGGTTAACAGATTTTTTTTATGCTGCTGAATTTTTCATTTTCAATTTTAACATCCTAAAACAGTAGGAATTTTTGATGCCTGAATGCATTTAAGGGGTGAATTCATTTTGCAGTAGAACTACTGCAACTTTTCTCTTGACGCCCAAAGAAGAATAATTCAAAATTCATACCCTTTGTTATTATATGTCTAAACCATAGCTTTTTCTATATACTTTATAAACTAATCTTTTCAAACCCTTGTTCAATACAAGAAAGATAGTAACCCTGCTTTTCTAATTTTCTCAAAATATGTAGGCTGGCATATACAAAGAAAGAGTTGCTATCAGCCCTAATGAGTGCAAATTATTTTATTGTATGTGATTAGTAATGCGCACCTTCTTTGGCTCATTTTACAGATTTCAAATAGTTTCCTCTGCTGTGGACATCATGCTTGTTAACAGGATCTTCAACAGAAAGTAAAACGCTATGTCAGTGCATGCAGTGGACTGGATAGCTCTGACCTGCCATTGAGTGATGGATGTTCTCATAGCAGCTGGGGAAAATAGCGTAACAGAGAGAAATATTAGTGTTGCATTGCATATTTTTGTGCAATATAGGCTTTGAATCTCAAATGCCCTAACGCATGCATTTCAGCACCACGTTCCTATGAGTGCATTACATAAATCTGAATTCCAGGCAGCGCTATGCAGACTTGCAAACCCTTCTTCTCTGAACTCTATTATTTATAAGATTAAAACCCCTGAGGTTTCAAATGGCAGGTTTATTGTCAAGTACAATGTACTTTTCATTCTGAATGGACAAAAGCCTTTGAGCTTACCTGAGTCTGCATGGAAACCTGCCTGCCTGCCCTCAGTGCTACCACATGTATTAGCGGAGGCCAGTCTTTTCTCCAGGGGTGTGAGACAAGCATCCTGTAGGGCCCTCCACCTGTAGCGCTGATAGGTGCCCTATTGAAGGAGAGCTCTTTATTTACAAGCCTTGGGTGGATGGCCTCCATCCAGGGCTGCATCAGAGCTAGAAGCACTCAGAAAATGTTATTTGTAGAAGATAGTTATACCCTCGGTTCAGCTTCTGGATTTCTTTGCACTATACCCACAAACAGATGTTGAACCTTACAGGTGGGCTCATTGTTAACAGCCATTCAATGAAAATGGCATGGGATGGCCACAAAGTATTTGCTCTGTGGTTATCTATTGTTTGATATTCGTAGGGTGTGGTGACTCTTTAGAGTCATAAATAGAAAAACAGTATAAACAGGATGGAGGAATTAAAAAAGATTTCAGAAAGGCTTTTCAAATGTTTCTGGTGGAGATCTCACATCTGCTCATGCAAGTATAGTTCCAAATATCCTAGCAAAATAAACATTTAGACTGTGGTCAGGTATATTCAGAAGCTAAGGTTTTATGAATTTTTAAATGGAGAAGGCACTAGAGGCTCCTGAGATGGCCATTAAAGACCGTATTATGAGGCATTTCGTCTGAGGCATTTTAAAGAACCATAGTTGGTCTTCCAAAGTGTCAAATGTCTTTCAGATGTGCTGGTGTTAATGAAACATATATTCATCAATCTTTAGGGTGGGAGGTTTTTACAGCTGCTTACCATTGCTACATATGCACATAAAAATCTCCTCTCTTGTTCTCAAATCACAGGCAAGGGAAAAAAAAAGAAATATTTTTTTTAACTAAAGAAGAGATATGTTAGCCTCTTTGACTTGAACTGCTCCAGCAAGTGATCTCAAAAAACTGCTGACCACCCTGTTTGCCACATGTTTTTTTTTCCTGCCAAGACTTTTAGTACTAATGAAGGCATACAAATAGAAACCAGTTGAAGTTTTGTGAGATCTAGCTACCTAACATTTTGTTAGTTTTTGTAGCAAAGATAAGAGCTTTTGGACTTTGGACATAAGAATGAAATAAGGAAATAACGGTTAATATAAGAAAGGGCATACGGTTCTTGTTTAATGGATTAATAAGAGCAATTAACCTTGTAGTGCATTAACATTTTAGGACTGAAATGTTTGTGAGTGAGTTAGTTTTACATGAAGTGTCCTCGTAAAGGTCAAAGTCAAACTGTATTTTTAAAGAAATTTTAAGCTCAGAAGTTTGTAATTGCTGATGTTGCCTGTCCAGTGACACTAGGAATGGCCTAAATTTAATACTAGAAAAAATAAATATGGTATGAGATACATAGCTGATCAATACAATTTGCAAATGCATATCTAAATTATACTGTGTGAGACCAATAGGAATTTATTCAAGAATTAGAGGAGGAGCTATTTTATTTAGTTTTATTTTATCTTATCTAATTCTTTATATTGTGCTTCCAAGTCACAGGTATTTTAAGTCAGGCGTATTATGATTATGCCAACAGACCATTAGAATCTTTATGTTACATTAATGGCAGTGGTAAGCTTGCTGATTTTAACATTGAAGCATACAATGTGTTCTAAATTAATTTTGGTCGCTTCCATGTGCCCATTCAGAAGGATGAACCAATGAAAGAACTGGGCTGTGTTTATTGAACAGCCAAGATCTTGATATGACTGTGACTTACAGATCCTTTGTACAGGCAGAGGGGAAACGACGCATGACCCAGATGGTGAACCAGAGACTGTTGTGAGGATTTGTCCTCAGAAGTTTAGTTTGGAAAAAAGGATTTTAGAGGTAATTTAAGAGTGAGCATTGCAGGGAGCAAAGCATGGAAGTTCTTTGTTTTTATAAGCAATTTTTTTTTTTTTTTTCCTGAACTCAGACTCACGGATGCAACTGTTTTGGGGTGGGGCTTTCCTTCTCAGGAACGTGCTAGGGGACTATTTAGGACTATGAATGAATTTTCACACTGTCTTTGCTGTCTTCTCCATCTTTTGGCACATACTTTAATCTGTCTGTTGGGCTTTTCCTTTTAAAGTCTTCAGTTTGTTGGACATGATTCCTGCTGGCTGTGGCAGTTTCTGTGGACTCTTCACAGCTGAGGAGTCTGTCAGAGGTGGCAATTGCATGTCTTGATGGCTCATTCATCTCCCTTCTCTCCTGGCTCTACTGGGTCAAGCTCTTGGCTATAACAGATACTTTCTAACTGAGGCCCGGTAACAAAAGGTGTTGGTCCTTATATTGCTTGCAAGTTTCCTGACTCTCCTCTTCTTCCCCATCTGACTAAAGGAAAGAGAAGATCCCAGCAATGATTCTGGGATGAACAGGACATGCACAAGGCTGTGCTTTCTCTCCCCAACTATTTTCAGCTTTCTCTTTCCTTACTTGAATTCTCATGTTTTCTACAGAAATTATAATCTCTTGGGGGCAGAAGCTATGTTTTATGTGGCTACAGTGACAGCACAGAAAGCCAAGAAGGAATTAGGATGCTATTTGTTAAGTGAATAGCTTGCTGACATTTAGTTTCAAGTTCTTTAATCACTGTGTCCCTCTCTTTTCTGTAAGGCTAGTCCACAATGATCATAAGGTATTTTGTACTATGTAAATTATTAATTATTTTTCCACATTAATGATACTTCCATCTGCTCAGCTGCATGATTTAGGAGAAGAGTCTCCCTGTGATGATGTAGCTCAAATAATCTATGATATTCTTGCCTAGGCCTTGAGTGCCAGCACTGAAAAACAGAATTAAGGAACAACCAAGAGAAAACTAAATTGCAGGATTCATGTAAGATAAGGAAAGCATCTGGTCATATTGTTTACCATTTATTTATATACGACTGATGTGACAACAAGAGGCAGTAATCAGACAAAGGGCTGGTGATACTAGAATCTGTAAAAGAGAATGTTTGAAGGAAATCACAATCTTAATTAGTGGACAAAGCAGCTGAGGAGCTAGGCAAAAGCAAAAAAAAAGCACAAGACAGCTCAGCATTCGTAGCAGTATAGGCCAGTTCATGGACACATAGGGTTGTACGTGTATTGCTTGGTTTTGGCTGCTAGTGGCAATCCAAAGTTTCAGGCTGTTTAACCTTTGGTTTGGGGTAGTGCAGATTTTGTGGGCTTCAGAATGGGAATTAGGTTTAGCAAAGGTCTGGAAGGTGAGCTGATCATTTGCTTCATAGGCTTGGGCTGTTTGCTTGACTTCTCAGAATGATTCTTTTGTGTGTACAGCATCATGTCAGAAAAGTCATGGAGATGCTTTAGGGAGAGATACACAGGCAGAGAATGGAGCCTGTCACAAATGGTGAGGAAACCCCATAATCAATAAAAGAATATCATAGGAAGCCTTGGAGAGCAACAATGCGGGGGGGGGGGGAAAAGAGAGAATTCAAGTGTGTTCTTTAGTGAATCCTACAAAAGGCAAAAGTGATTGAAAAGGGGCTCCATTAAAGACTCAATCCACTTATTGAAGAACCTGGCTTTACCTGCACCACAATTAGCACAGTACCATTATATAGATGTTTTATCCATTTATTGATAGTTCTTTAGTGTTGAAAATCAGGCCATCGAAAAGCAAGCTTGTCACAAAATTAAAGTTGATAAAGATAACCATAATGTCCTAAAAATGTTGGACTTTGGCAGATTCCCCAAACTATCACAGAAAGTTCAAGACAGTAGTAGAACCGTTTCTATTTGTTAGCTGGGAATTGTTTACATCCCTTTCCCTCCCTAGCCCTCTGTCTGTATATTTTACTCTGTTTGGTTGTGTGAAGAAACACGGATTTATGGAAAGGGAATTTCTCAGGAAAAAAAAAAATCTGGGAAATTTTCTCAAGCCAGCAGTGCAATTTGAGAGGACCATCCCAAAATGTAGGAAACCAGAGTTTAAAATCCAACTTGAACAGCCCAGCAGGATCTGAAAATCCTACATAACACAGAAAACACTTCAGAAGACATCAGTGGAATAATGTGTTGTGCAAATTTCATAGGACGTGGCTGGAAGGAGGTGCAGGGGGCAGAGATGAGGTCTCATGTAGTAAGCTCAGTAACAAGCTTTCCCAGATAGTGCTGGCAGTAAGGAGATAGATGAGGTCCATGCAGTTTTCAGAAAGGAGCACAATGTCTCTCTTTTGTATGTGAGCCTCCTTGAGTATTTTGTCACCAAAGCAGGCAGATACCCTTATCTAAATAGCTAAAGCCACATCTCAAAAGCTGGTCTAATTTCAAATCGTTCTGTACCCACAGCAAAGGCAAAGAGCAACATCGTCTCCTGGCATGTGTTTGGTATGTGAGCAATGAAGCACCTGAAAGAAAATAGTGAGTTCATGACCATTCATTGTTATATGGTCATGTCTAATAGTAAGCAAAATATTCAGCAGAATTCCTTTGATGGCAGTTTGTTCATTGGCAGTGAAACCTGTAGGCAGGGGATCAGCAGTACGTGGTGGATCAGCATTTGACATCTGAGAATTTTTTGTTAATGAAGTATAGGAATCTACTAATTTTCCTAAAGAGGGGGGCTCACCAGTGACCTATCTGTCATAAGAGGAATTTTCTCACCATTACCAGCACCCCCTGAACACCTCTGCTTTCAAAGGGCACTTCTGAGGATGGAGATGGACCTTACTGAGAGACACTTGTTCTTGCCTCCTGAATTCCCAGCGACCTGCCTTGGCAGGTTCAGAAGACCACGTTCCAGTGAGGTCCTCTGAGAACCACTTAACACTGAAAACATTTCAGACCTAAGTAGGGTTTTGTCTTTCCAGTCTCCTCTCTCAAAAATAGGCTCAGCATCCCTGACTTTTATTCTATTTTATAATGAAACCTCCTGTTAGAGCCACACCATTTTCCTGTTCAAAGCTTTGAAGATGGTTAGCATAGGCAAACAACCCAACCTGTCTTTGAGTCTCCGGCTCAGTCCTGTTTAGATGCCTCTCTTGTCTTCCTAACCTCTCCTACTCTCCACAGATACTGCTAGTCAATTTGGAGATCAAAGATTTTGCAGTTTCATTTTTACATGCTTTGTGTTTCCAGCTAATTAAACTGGCTTTTAAATTTAAATAACAATACTACTGAGGCAGTTATAGAAATAAAAATGTGCTGCACTGGTAGTGTAAAAAATGATCCTGGCCCTTGCACAGCAAATGTTCAGATTGGTAATATGAATCACAGCAATTGTTACAGGCAATCTACAAACAAAAAAGAACCCTAACTAAACTGGGGAAATACCATTTTTAAAGCCAGATGCAACACCGAGAGAGCGTTTCAGGTCCCTAGTGGGGTGGGGGGAATGGGGGTGCTGGTGTTCACACAGGGTTGTGGGCAAAAGAGGCGACTCAGTCCTATAAATATAGACAAGATTAATTCTCTGGTATTATTTTTAGAGGGCTGGTCTAGTTTTCAGCAGTGATATCTGTCTCTAAAGGGCAACAGAAAGTGCTGCAGGATAGGTACGGCTTTACCATGTACTTGACTATCTCCAAAGTATGATAAGAGGAAAAAAATAGATGCCTTTGAAGAGTCTCATTGGCAGCCCCGTAATATCAGGGAAGCTGCTTTGGTCCCACTGCCATCAGAATCTACCCGCCATGGGGCCTGAAGCAGCTGTGGTCCAGCTGGGACCACAAAGGAGGGCGTCTTTGGCTCTGAGCTCTGTGCATTTTGAATAGAATATTCAGATGTTAGGAGATGATTTCAGAAACATCGAATGAAGTTAAGCTTATTACCATGTTATATCAGATCAAATTTCTAGTTATTTCTTTGATCAACATTTATTGTATGACTGCATCATAATAAAGATTTCAGAAATATGATGAAGCTGTACATTTGCAGTAAATGAAGCACCTGTGTTTATTACAAATCTGTGCGCAGAGCTCTATCTGCATAGATAGTTGTCAGTCAAACAGATGTCCCTATATTAATTCTCTTTTTCTAATTGGGAAATGGAGGTGAGATGGCATTTATATCATGACTGTTATGTGATTGACATATGTCTAGGCTGAAGCAGAAGCACAACACACATGCTTTGTAAATAGAAAACAGACCAGTGAAAAAGTTGAGTCACACGAGGCTCTGCTTGCTCATTTAAAGAATAGCAAGTGCAAAATTTGTAGGAATACTGGTCGTGTTGAAGACCTAATTATGGGACAATTCTATTCCTTATTTTGGATAAAATTTGTGCACTTATATATCTGCCTGGTGTTGTATGTAAATACATAAACAGATCTGTAATATATAAGGTATATGCTTTTGGTCATTAATTACTGCTTTTAGCTTTTAGCTTTAGCATTTTATTTAAGTTTTCATTAAAAATAAAAAAGTATCATCTCCCACAGTAAAATGATATCTGCCTATAGATTCATAGAAAATGGCAAGAACACATGCATGTAATGCAAAAATTAAATTAAATATTAAGATTGCAAAAAAAGGTGCATTAATAAAATGTGTCCAGCTTTTTTCACAGCACTGAAGGTCCAGCTGGAGTCTGAGCCTTTATGAAAATGTCCTGTTTTGTACAAATAACCAAGACAAGCCTAATGAAGCTCATCTTTAAACTGGACTTCTCTGAATAATGCTCTGATTATCAAATGAAAGTTATAATTTTATCCAGTTAGCATCTTAATTTGACTGTATTTTCTCAATTTTTTAAAATGTTGCTATGTCTTTTAAACAATGAATGGAACAAATTTATATATGCAAGTATTCCACAAATTTAACAAATGTTATAGATTATACCATTGCCACATTATCAGGTCCATAACTTTCAAGCCTTTGCTTTAGTAGAAACGAACTGGTAGCAGGAGAAACTGTAGCAGGTTGTCATTGCCTGCTAAGGATAAGAATAGCTTTATAATTACACATTTTCTTCTCTCCAGATAAAGATGGCTTTGAATTATCCATTTTTTCCAGGGTGCTGTATATTTAAAAAGTGTAGGAAGGAAAACATGAAAACATACTGCCTTTTGAAGCAAATTAGCAGTAAAAATGAAGTAGAAAAACATTTCCTTTTTCCTGACTGGCTTGCAACTAATGTGGGTTTCTTGAAGTTGTACATGCCCGCAAAAAATGATAAATATATTGGAAAAAGGAAGGGAAAAATGAAAGAGTAAGCTGCCCATATAAAGCAGCTGATGTAAAGATGGAGAGACATAGCCATAGAAACTAGTCACATAAATAGTCATGAAATGAAAAGTTTCAGATTTGTATTGAAGTAAAAAAAAACTACTTAGAGAAAGGCCAACAGGCCAGACTAAATAATCCTCGACTTAACGTCCAATTCTGAATCACATATTAGCTGCAGAGATTTTAATGTAAATATGCCATTACACTGTCATTACAGTGATCAGGCTGCATGGCTCACAGGTCACATCTCAGCCACTGTTAATTTTGCAGGCAAAAGCTTTTTTTCTCTTGAAATGTTAATAACTTTCTATTAGTTAATGTAGCGTGACTAAAATTCAGATTAGATATAATTCATTTTAATATCTGTGACTGGCTATCCCGATCATTTAGCAATGGTTTCCAGCTGAATACAAGATGCTAAATTGGACTCATTTGCATAGCCCTGTAAAGCAATGCCATTCTCTAAATGTAGGCATCTTCAAATTAATTTAAAAGATTTTTTTTTCTGGTTTTGCTACCAGGATAAAATCTTTTGCTAACAACTAATTGAAGTTACTATGAGCCTAACACACATCCTTTTCCTTCTTTTCTCAGGAACAAATGACTAGTTAATATCATTAACCAGTAAGGGGAAAAAAACCCCCACAGTGCTTTTGAGTGCTAAATCGGCCTAATTTGGGAGCTGCAGACAGACCAACCACCACTGTTTGCCAGCTTTGAGATAAATACCCTTTCTTACTTTTAAGCACACTTAGCTACGTTGCTGTATGTCAAAAGTTAACACTGGACTGACCTTGAAATGATCACCGAATCCACTGGGTTTATTTAAAGATCTGCTATAAAACATATGTTCATTTAAGGTACAGTTTAGCTAAACTAGGCAGCTCTCAGGATCTTCACTGGTTCCTGAAAAAGTTCAGCACGCTGGAAAATGTGGGTTGTTATTAATCACTAATATTCTTCCCTTAATATGCACATATAACACCGTTTAATGGTAATGGGAGATACATTAGCTCCACAAGGAGAGAATGGCCCTCCAACTTATCAAAACCTATCTTTAAACTCATTTCAATAAACACGTATGTGGGGTTTTTCTGGGACGACGACTTGATGCAGTCTTGAAGAGGGATGGTCAGAAACCTTTTTCTTTTAAATTAAATGCAAATAAATAAACAAGTCTATTACTTGTATTAGTCAGTATGAATCACATATTTGGCATACAATATATATTCCTGCATCCAATTGAAAGTAATGCCTTTTGAATACTAATTAGACATCCGCACATATAAGGACATAAATCAACTCTGATTTTTTTTATTATTTGCATTATCTCAGCACCTAAAAGCTCTTGCAGCCAAGCTGGGAACCCCATCATGCCAGTGTGTGTACAAACACATGCACTCACACACTGAGGAGCATCAAAAGAACCAGGAAACTATCAGAGACGAGATGGTTCTTTCTCCTCATTTACATACATGAAACCGAGAACAAGGTCAGAAGAAAACAGAATAATGAAAGTGTCATGGACTGACACTGCATCAGATTATGTAACTGTAAAATTCTACATGCTTCACAGTGAAGGAATTTACCAATCTTTAATTTAAAATAATTGAGGGATGTGAAAGAAATAGTTGAGGGTGAGAATAGTGTTTAATATGCTTTCATGTTTCTTTACAGCTCCGAAGTGTTTGATGCCTCTGTGATACAAAGCAAAAGACTCCTTGGCTGCCAATAAGATCCTAAGATTGCTTAGCACTGTGGAGTCATCATCTACCAATTGGGCAAAAATCTTTTGCAACAGTTCAAAAAATAAATATGTGTAAAAATCATAAAGAAAATATTTTAGATAACACATAGATTCACCTATAGGGCAGAACATTACTCCTATTGTTTTCCTATTGTTGTTAAAAGCACAGTAGCTATTTATTGAAGAACATAAATGCAAAGTATGAAAAATCATGATCTCTGTCAGTCTTGGAGCCTGATGACTCTGGGAGAAAACAGTGCAGTCTCAGTGTGAGGCACCACCGGAGTACCAGATGTAAGACAGTTGTGTATGCATTGGGGAACTGAGGCATGATATTGTCAAATCTGTTGATCTGCTAATATATTTATATATATGTAATATCCCTCTGCCTTTCTCTCAGCAGGGGGCTTGTTCAGACAATTTAAATGTGATTTTTCTCTATCATCTCCTCTACTTTCACTTAGAAACCACAGTGTGTTCTGGAATGCTTTGTCTGCTCAAGTTTTAAATGACTACCAGCACTTTCACTGGGAGTCTTTTCTGATCCCCAGCTCGGTTTCCTTCTCTCAGCTGGTCATAAAACTACCCATCAAGCTCATGAAAACGCTATGTGCAGGAATGTTAGACAGATGTGCTTTTGCATTTGAAATGAATTTGCACCCATTTTTACATGGGAATGAAACTCTCCTGTGCAGGATTAATAGACAAAAATGTATATCTTTCATAATTAACTGACAACTTAACCAACCTTGAGTCTGGAGTTTCTGTTTCATAGTTCTCTCATAAAAATCAGAGGTTCGGGTTGGTTTGTTTCTTTGGATGTTTTTTCTTTTTTTTCAGGAAGAACATTTAAAATCATAGATAGAATACTAACAAACATAAATTGGCTTCTGCTGAGGTAAATATTAAGCTTTACGTAAATGCTGACTAGTATTGTAATATTAGAAATAAGAAAGCTTGAATCAACAAATTTTAATATCCATTACAGAGTTAAGGTAAGGTAAAACTGAGACCCGAATATCCCAAACTTTGAGGAAGTTTAGAACTTTGTTGATGGCCTAGAGGGTCCCAAGAGATTATTGGCACCAGACAACCCTGATCCTTTGAGAACAGTTAGTTTTGAATTGGTAATTTTGTTTTCAGATGTCTTCCTAAACTAATTGTGCCATATAACTTGGTTCTGTTGTTAGAACTTTGGGAAAAAAAAGTACTGTAGTGAGCAGAAATTAGCAGAAAAACTGTCAAATCTACGCAAACAGATAAACCAAAGGCAACAATATTATTTTCTGAACCTGTTGGGCAGCCAGCCATAGCACACAGGGTAGCATACATGTTAACTGTCCTTTCTCCAACTTGTACAAACTCCTGTCACTGAGGTTTTCCAGGGTTGTGCTGGTTCGGGTCTGCCTCTCTCTCCAGAAGTGTGGCAGATATAGGATTACTGCTAAGGAAGCCCAGATGAGCTTCTTGCTTGGATGGGGAAAAGAAAGCTAATTCTAAATATTTTAATTGCTTCCACTTTGGCTGGGAGTAAAAAGGCTTACAAATGGCATTTCTTATCAGCAACCACAGCCTCAAAGCACATCAATCTGTTTTACCTTGTCAGTGTGCGAAAGGGCTTATGCACAACCCAATTTTACATTGACTAAGTTCATTGTTCTGTTCCAATGTTGCCGTTGCTATTTTTCTCTGAGGTTATATGATTTCAAAATTATTTTGTATATATTTCATCTCTTCTATTTTTCAGAGACCAGCTGGATAACTTGTCAGCAATTCACTGGGAAGAAGGAAGGTAACAGTAACCGCTCTCTGCGGTGGGCTGTGACAAGAAGTAAGGATTGGATTAAAATCTGTAGTGATTGACCCCGGAAAGTTCAGGCTCTTGCTTCAAGACCATTTCTTTTACACAGTCAAAAAAGGCTCCACCCTTTCAAAACTGCAGAAAATGCAGAGCACCTTATTGTGTTTGTGTACTCATGGAAAAGAAAATGCTACATGCACACCAGGTATTCCCATATAGGAGATGCTGTGGGGCAGGGGTGGCTTGGTTGGCTGGTTGGTTTTCATAATCAGGAAAGTGAAACAAAACCATGTAATTTAACCAGTCAGTTAGAACTATCTCTGTATAGCTCAAATAACTCCGAATAATCTGAGAGGATTTTTATCAATCAGTCCCTCCATTTAAAAAATAACATGTGAGGCAATCATGACCAGTTTATGGATATTTTGTTAGTAGAAGAAGAAACTAAATTCAGCGGATAAATTATGCATTACAAATTATTCCCCCAAGATCCAATTCAGAATGCTATTATGTTGCAAAATTCTGATTCCGGACTGTATTTATACCTTTGTTTGGCCGATCATCAGACGGACACATAACAACACATAGTGTGTAAGCACTTTTCCTAGGGCTTTTCCAGTATGAGTTCAGTGGTTAGCAGCTGCTCTTGCATGTTGTGCTTCCAGCCAACCTGCTACAACCTAATTTTTCTCAAGAAAGGTGGTTTCTTTCATAATGCATAAGGCATAAAGACTTTTGTGGCTCACTTCTGGACTCAAGAGGGAGATAATTCCAGCTGCCCATATCTAACGTCTGTGCTCAGGTGCATAGGTCAGAGAATTCTCCAGCCAAGAACTAATACAGCTTGTTGTGCCTTCTGAGATTTCTGGTTTAGGAACACAGTTCTTGCAATGTGACTCTGTGGCCATAGAAAGAAATAGGCCCTTTACACCACATTTGAAAAATAGCATCCTTTGTCTACCTCCTAAATTGTAACAGGAATATATAGTGAAGTGCTCAGCTTGTCCTTTTTTCTAGATCTATATCCTCTAGGGCATTGAACTGAAGTTACTTGTGTTTCAGATCAAAGTCATTTCACTTAGAAACTCAGGTTGAGCTTGAAGGCACAGTCTCTTAAGTGAAGGTCAATGGTTTATCCATTACAGCACCCAACCCCAAATTATTTTTGCAATTAGTAATATTTATATCTGTTTTTATAGTGTAAAAGAATAAAGAAAGGATAGTCAGCATTTTCAAGAAATACAAGTTAAAGGTGTCCTATCATTTAAAATGATATATCATGTTAGAAAGGAAACTTAAAAGCCGGCATATGCAATCTGAAATTAAATACAGATTTTGAATTTCAGGCTGTGAAGCTAAAAAGATCAAAGGAAACTCTTTACAGTTCTTTGGAATTTGGTATTATACTTCCCGGGAGGTCATTTACTCCCATAATTTAGTCTGACTTATTTTGGCTTCAGTTCCATTAAAAGTATGTAGCAAAAAGAGGGCCTCTTTTTACTTTAATTTTTAACTGCAACCTGTCAGTTAAAGGGAAAAAAAAGAAAAGAGAGTGTCTGGAAGAGGATGATCTACAGAAGTACTAATAGCTTTCAAATCTTTTGACTTTTTGAGCCTGATATAGCTAGAAACTTATCTGGAAAGATTGTATTTTAACCCTTTTGACTGTTCGTGGACATAATGGGTGCTTTTATTGAAAGGGAACTTATTCACTGCCCTTGAACATATTCTGTCATTTCCACAATAACATCTCCCTTGACTACAGTGCCTTGCCTTGTTGGACCCCAAGTTTAAGGTTCCTATAGGCAAACATCAAAAGCACACCTGTTACAAGTCAGAGAAGTATCCAGAAGTTTACCTACTGTCTGGAGAAACCCAAAAATGAGCAGGATACCTGCTGGGATGTGAAGGCAGTGCTGATGGGACTGAGCAGACTAAAATGTAGTCTTACTTCACTGCATTTTGGGAGCAAAAAACCCAAGAGTAGTTTCAAAAGGATGAGAAAAATTTGAAAGAGCTTTTGCCTTTCAGAAAAGTTGTGGTGTGGTCCTGAGGTCATTATTTATCTATACCAGTTTCCACAAACAGGACCTAAAAGACTAAAAAATAAGAGATGCAGGTACTTTATCTTCTAAGACCACATTAAGACCACCTGGTGGGAGCGGCAGAGGTTGTAACAGAATGCTCTTTGCTGAAATAGGAAGTCAGCTTCCCCCATCAGCACCTCTCCTTTTTCCACTGAGGAATTAAAAGAGCTGGCACAACAGCTGAACTTCCATGTGCAAGAGGTTGGCCTTGGCCAGGCTCAAGGCTGGAGAGTGGGGCAGAGAGATCCAGTCTGTGAAAAGGTTTTCCCCCTGCTTGATATTCAGGCTTTCAGCTAACCCTGAAGAGAGTCCCAGCAAAACCACCCAAGAGCTGTATAATCTCATTCCTTCGTTATATTGTAGGATGCATTTGCAGAAGCACTCATGGGGACAATTCAGCCTTAGGAGTTGTATCCAATGCTGCGATATGTTTTTATATATATATATATTTTTGCTTCCGGTTTTGACCACATCATTTAATTATTTTGTCATCTTACACTGCAGCAGCTATTTTGTACCTAGTTCAGTGGGATGCACACATCTGATAGTGACTCTTAATTGTTCACCCCTTCTCTCCTTGTTGGCTTTCATTTACTCTCTAAATTGT
>WAAD01008264.1:128263-153141 GCA_013389945.1 Fregata magnificens
AAAGGAAACTGAAGCTACATTTCTAAATACTGAAAAGCAAAGAATAAAAGGTGACTTTTCCCTTAAAGTGTTCTATGTCAACGTCATTTAGTGCTTTGGCAAATCCCAGGATATTCTAGGAGGACTAGTTTAGGGTAGCAAGCCATGCACATACCTTTTCATTAGCCCCTTATTTTCCAGCAGAGGCCTGCAGAAATTCCAGTGCTCTGAACCCTCACAAGGGGGTGGAGCAAACAGAAAAGATCTTGTTAAAACTGTCCTTCTCCAAATACTACTTTTTTTTCTTCTTTTTTAAGTACTCTTCTCTGGGAAAAGAGAAACCAGGTTTAGTTGAATACGTCCTCACCATGCCAACTTCCAGTATTTTCCTGTATTTGTCAATGGCACCAGTCAGTTGTGGCATTGCTTCCTATTTGTCTCTGGGTAGGATGCATGAAAGGAAGCTGAAATGCTAGGTGAAATGACTTATGTACATGGATAGATTTCGTGAGATCAGACTCTGTATGCACTGAGGCTTCTGCTCTTCCTGTGTAAACCCATGATTAACTATCATTACTATTTAGTTATACAGAAGCAGTGCTTACACAAGGCTACTGCCTTGCTCTCGTGTGCTGCTTTCTGTCACTCATCCTTCAACCTGGAATCTTTTATTTAGCATCAGGAGTACCTTGAATATACTTCTGTCATCCCTAGCAGCCCCCCTCTGCTTTGTACTATAGTCTTTCCAAGCATCTCTGATAACTGATTTTTTTCCTCTCTTCTTCCTTTTTCCTTCTTCATTAAAACAGTCTTTTTAATCCTTACTTTTCTGCCTTAGAAACTTATTTCTTCACTGGGTTTTTGTCTTTTCAACCTTTGCTTACCTCTGAGAAGTTAAACTTCTCAAGGTGGATCTTCAGCCCACGGGCTCTCTCTTCACAACAGTGGATCCCCTTCTTTGTTCTCCAGACTTCTACCACAAACTGTTTAAATAATAATAAGAACAAAAATAAAATCTTATTGTATTTTGGAACTCTGTGTGGATGATTTTATATAGAACTTACAAGCAAATAGAGTGATATTGAGATTGCAACATTATGCAAGGAGAGTGACATAATTTAAGCCAATCAATAAGGGTTAATGAAAGCTAGATCTCATCAGAATAAGTTGATATCTTTTGGGGAAAACTTCAGGATGTTATACATATATAGGGAGAAATTATAGTTTTTATGTGAAGTGCTTTGATTTGATATCACCCAACATTTTATTACAAAACCTGAATATTACAAAATCAATACAGTACATATTAAATGGGTTAATCATGACATTGGTCTCAAAATGTAGTTGGAAATGCTGTATCATTCGCTGAGTATGGACGTTTCTAGTGTGTTGTTAATCTTACTATATTTGGTATCTTAATTCATGATATGGAAGAAAAGAGTCACAAATAACTTGTAGTAAACACTAAGACTGTGAATAAAGCATATAAATAAGAGATGAAGGAATAATGAAAACTGTTATAGGGTACTTTGGGCACAATTAAGTTGGGCACAATCAAACTATGCATTTCGGTGAAGGTAAGGTCATATACTGAGGAACAACAAAGAATGTGTGTGGGCGCTTAAAGGAGATTGCACTTGTCCTGGAAAACAATTACACGGAAAGGATTGGCAGGTGAAGAATGGTTCTGTGTAAAATTTCAGTGTGACCATGAAGCCAAAAGGTCCTGTCTTAGCCCTGGTGAGGAAAAAAGGGTCTATAAGTAGGAATCTCTGTTGCCTCTATGGTGAGCAATGACCTCTCCTGAAATACTGTGTCTTATTCCAGAAACCAGACTTGTAAAACAATACAAGAGGAGTCTGAGAAGAAATGGGAGTATGATTAAAGGCCAAATAATCTGCTGTGTATTGAGAAACTCCAAGAGCACTGCCTATCAATTTGTCCAAGTAAAAATGGAAGGCTGGTTTAATTGCAGTCTATAAGCATGTATACAAAAAAGAAATGTGATAATACATGCCTCTTCAGTCTAATTAATAAAAACACCACAATATTCAGTGAATCCAAAGGACCTCGTAAAGTCTTGATTGAAAAAAGGTATAAATTTGTCCTGATGAGGATTGTTAATCATTAAAACAATTTATGTAGAACTGTGGTAGTTTCTCCATCACTGAAAATTTAAACACTGGAGCTGGATGTTTTTTTCCTGAAAGAAAGGAGAAACTGAGCAAGACTGAATTCAAAGAAATCCTGTGGTATACAGGAGGTCAGACAAGATGTTTAGATGTTCCCTTCTGTTTTCACAGTCTATGAATCTAAGCAGGTACTGGTTCAAAGAATTTATCATCTTGTCTGCTGTGGGATTACTCATATACTTTAAGTTGAACAGGTGTTTAAGTGCTTTGCTGGATCAGGGCCAAACAGAGCTGGTATCATGCCATTTCAGTGCCCCTTTTGCAGCTGTGGCAGAACAGGACTTGAGGCTGGTATACTACCAGTGGTCACACTGCTACAAGTAATTGGCTTAGAAAACAGTGTAGATTAAATGGTACAACCAGGACTAATTTTGAAAGGAAGGGAGTACTGGACTGAAATGTGAAACTACTAATACATGAAAATTACAGTTGTGTGGCTCAAGTGATGCACGGAAGAGGTTTTTGGAGTCCTATCACAATATTAGTCCAGGGTGTACTGCTATAAAAGCGCCAGTTTTGCAGGGTGATGCTACACTAAGGTAGGAATTATCTTCAAATAAACTGTATACACAGTAGAAGACTGTTCTTATCACTTTCTTAACTGATGCACCTACAGTGGTTGTGTAGGCAAGCTCTTAGTAACATTTATTAGTGATTGTGGCTTGCTTTCTTTTGTTAGCTTTCTCAATCCCTACCCCTATGTAATAACTAATTTAATGATCTGATTTATGTGCAGAGATGTAGGATTATGTCTGGGCAAAGGATGCCTGAGCATTTTATACAATTCATCTGGCTTTGATGTGTAGCAGATCAAAATGAAGTTCTAAAAAGAAGAGCTGGGTGGAAAGGATCTACTAAAAGACTTATAATCTTACTGTACCAAGTTATTCTCCTTTTATCTGACAACTTTTTTGCTGCTTATCGTTCTCTCCTTACACTCACCATTGCTACTGTCTGGTAAATGCTATCTTTTTCTCATATCTCCTCAGATTTCTCCATCTATGTACTACTGTTCTGCCAATATGCTAATGGAGAAGAGCTGTTCCCCATGTCCTGCAGCTTTCATACTATAGCTTACTGTACACTATGTCTTTTATTTGGTTGGACGTTCCCAAACTATAGTATACATACAATAGTACACAAGATACGTCAAAGTAGTGTGTTAATACTGTGTGAGGAGCTAAATGCCTTCTTACCCTGTCATCACTGTTTCTATTGACAGTAGTAGCTAAGTGAAGTATGTTTGGAAGTTACATTTGGAACTGTTACAGTTCCATCTTTTCCCAGCTTTCTCAAAGTACATTTGGGAAGTACATTCCATTCAAAATGAAGACAAAAAATACCATAAGGGGTGGCTTGGCTAAAATGCTGATCTGATATGAAATGATGCCAGACCACATAAACTCCATGGTACTGCTCAGTACCTCAGGAACACCCCAGCCAACAGGATCAGGTTTACTGAACTTCCTATTAACTCTCTGGGTCACGTTCTCTGCCTGCTGGTGCTCCAGGTGAAGTAGAGGAGCTGGAAATACGCAGACCAGAAAGCCTCTTAAGTGAGCGAGTGAATATTTGGTGAACATTTAGGCTATGTTCTTCAAAAGGTACCTCATGCACAGACAATCTCAGCACACCCAGGGTGGTGGTCTGGGGTGGAAGAAAGTTTGCTAACACATACCATGCTCTAACAACACTGTCTTTATACAACTGCCAAAGGGCCATAGCAAACCAGCTTGTCACAGGGCAGTCCTGTTCAGCATCACCTTAGGCATGGACCTCAGGGCTGAAAGACTAGCAACAGCTCTGCCTTTTTAAAGTGTCCATCTCTTTCAAATGCTATGTCAAGCAGAGCTTTACAGGACACATCTCCCACTCCTAGGAAGAGAACTACAAAATCTTTGAGTTTTGTTGTTTGTATTTAAAAGCCCTCAAGCGTCTTCATTGGTAGGTCTGTATGTACACTGCAATTATGCATGCATTAAGCACTAAATGAAAACAAAAGGCATTTAATGTTAATTACACTGGAAAGTCACCATATTGTGATCGTACACAGCACCACTATCGCTGCCCAGCTAGATATACCACTTTCATGCAAACAACAGAACCAAATTGAATTACATAAAAAGAAGCTACATACTGACTCCCAGCAGTATGTTTTGACAAAACACTTTGTCTACTTAAATGATTTCAGATGCTGTAGTCAAAAGCCTTGACTGCAAATAATGGGTTCATAAAACCTATCTTTAAAATTTTACCTGACAGTAATGCTGTGCAAATATCTGCACTTCTAGTTCACCTTCTCCACTTGTTTACATCAGGATTTTAATAGAGTGGCTGTCACAGAACAACAGCTAAAGGCCATTGTTTGATAAGTTGCTGTAAAAATAGACTGTTTAAAATGAGAATTTCCTTCCTAAATTCAGCCATCACAAAAAGGTGGTGGTTAGGAAAATATTGAAGAGAGACAATTTCTAGGAGGACCGCAATAAAGTCTTTTTGAGTTCAGTGACATTCTAACCAGCAATGACTTTGTAAGAAACTACATTTCCCATCTGTCTTCAGTTTTACTGAGAAATGACAAAAATACAAGGAAAACAGATGGATGAAGGAAAAGTCAGGAGATAGATAGATAGATAGATAGATATTTCTTTTTTTGGATTGGCTCACTTAGTCTCCATATATCATATTTGAAGAATAAATTGACTACATCGCCTCAACCACCTGCAGAAAGAAATTAAACACCCGGGAAAGCCTCCAGAGTTTACCTGTAGAGCAAAAACTAACCAAAGATCTTCTGTCAGTCAGTGCTCTACCATTGAGCTGCTGGCTTTCCCCACACTGAACGGCTGTGCAGAAGGTAGCTGGATGCTGGTGGCCCCACATGACCTCCAAGCATGCACATCCAAGGCCCAACTCGCAAGAAGCCACCCTACACAGCAGCAAGTCTATACTGAATTGATCTCATCGTGCAAGGTATGATGTATGGGGAGGGAGTGTATTTTAGCCTCTCACTTTTCTCCTGAGGAGAAGGCATGATTTGGAGGGAGGTTTACTTTGCTCTGGCAAGAGGAGTGTGTAGCCACTGCTGTGCTCTTCTGTCATGAGGCAGAATTGTACATTTCTGAGTTTTCTCAAAACGAGAGAGACTCCCCATCATCTCTAATAGCTGGTTAAGTGGCATAGCTGAATCCTAGCTGAATGCAATATCATGCAGAGTAAGATTTCTATGGAGCTACTTGTAAAGGAGAATTTCAGAGCCAGAAAGGAGGGGAGAGAGATGCAGAATGGCTTAATCTATTTGGTTCTTATTTGTGCCAAATGCGTCATTGCTCTCAGTTGGAGATCTTCAGTCTCAGTAGATTTTTCCATAGCCTGAAGCCTTCTAACAGTAAATAATACTGGTATGTTAAATATATACACCATGCACCTTGTGTTTTACCAGAGCCAGAGATATTTATGACCACTTAGTAGCTATGAAGTATAAAGTAGTTATATAGTGGGGCAACTTGCCTTTTTTGGCTTTGGTTTGATTTTGTGCATTTGTTTTTTTTTTTTTTTTTTAGTATGCCCTGATTTGCTGCTGTGTAACTTCTGAGACAAAACTTCCAGTTTGGATGAGCTTGTGTCTGATGCAACTCAAGGAAGAAAGACAAGACAAGAGCTGTAGTCTGTGAGAGCAGATATGAGACTGGTAAAGCCCATTCTGCCAACTTCTACTTGTGTTCACCCATATTTTTCTGACTTCTCTGCCAGTATTATGGAAGAATTCCTTTTCTACTTATTCAGGGCTCATTTTGCAAATCATTCATATTCATCCATTCATCAGAATACCTCTTCCAGATGAGAGAGTTGGGCTTACCCTTAGGCCTAATACAGCAAATGTCCTGTATGGCTCTCCAGAGCTACAACACTAATCGCCGTAACAGCAGGACTTCACTACAAGTCTCTGGAGTTCCCACTGAAATCAGAGCCTTAATGAGCACGTACAAATCTAAGCCAGAGCACAGCACCCCCTCAACAAAAAAAATGTTGACCTAGAGCCTGCACAGGTGGGACTACGGAGTAAGAAAACTGAATACTTTCAGTTCTGCTAAATCATTTGGAAAAATAATTATAATTATTTAATGAAGAGTGAATTTTATAAAACATTAAGGGACTTCATCACACAGGAGGGGCTATGAAGCAGGTTTAGTAGGATTGAGGCCAATAAAACCAGGCAAATATCCATTGTAGCTCTAACAAGTCAATATATGAGACTGCAAAGGCTTTAAATATCTATTTACACCATGAACAATGATCATAGCTTCATATCCCAGTGTTTGTTCATTCCCTCCTTATGTTTTCTGTGAACCCAGGCAGTTACTGCAGGGGATTGGACCCATGCCCGATGCTTTGGGCAGTACTGCCCTTGCAATGCAAAGGGCGCAGAACTGGTGTGAGCACCTGTGAAACCCATCTGTGCACTGGGCTCCCTAAATTTGCACGCCCCTTCCCCTCTCCTCCTCCTGCCTCTGCAGGCTGCAGAATGCCCCCATCAAGGAGGCACATACCTACGTTAGACCTTTCTGCCTTAACCTTATCGATACATAGTACAAAAAGCACAAAATAGCTCCACTTATTTCTTGCATTCCAAGAGTTGCTGAAGACATGCATTAGATGCTGTGCTTAGACCATGCCCTCAAAATCCTTTTTTACAGACAATACTAGAATGCCTATAAATTGTCAGCGTGGTTATTATTAAATAATTTGTACCTGTGCAATGACTTCCAGCAAAGACTGTAAAATGCTTTGGCATTAAGAGAAGCCTCTCAATGTTGTCTGATGAAAGAACTCTTTCTGGTCAGGACCCTATGTGGAGATATTGCTGCCATTTGGGTTTCTCTTGTCTTGTCTGGTTCAATTCCCAGTCTCACTTTTTCAAGTCTTTTATTGTTATGATTATTACTATTATTACTCTTATTACAGTAAAAATACAAAAGTCTGGATTATTATCGAGGCACTGTCTCTTCTACCCATGACTTTCAATGTCCCAGAGAAGAGTATAAGCATAACTTTTTTGCTCATTTGCTGTATGTAAGCCATCTTCATGGAAAAGGGGATCTTAGGTATAGATCTGAAATATAGATCTGATTTTTCTTTCTTTCTTCCTTTTTTCCTACTAAAAGTGCTTGTTTAAAAAGAAAGATGACAAAGTATGGTGGTACTCAAAATACTGAGAAATCGACTCACCTGATACACTATGGGAAGGGATTTAATAGTATGGCCCCAAAACCTGTGCTCTGACCATCAGTCAACAGCTCTGCTTCTTATGGTAAGTTGTTTTTAAACCAAGAGTACCTAAGAGATGTGTAAGGAAAATTAAGATTGCATATTGATGGAAAAAATGTAAAATACTCTGAAATATAGGAGATAGGGTGATGGAGACTGACCCCAGTCACCTGTTATTTGTGTAATTTTAATTACTCTCCCTTTAATTTAAGCAGCTGACACACACTTTCAGTGGTGTTCAGAAAGTTAATAGGGCAGCTGAGTAAGGATTTTAAGGTCATATTCTTGTCCTTTGGTGCTTATTTTATTTATTAGCTGCTGCATTAATATTCCTATGATTACAGAAATGATCATTTATGTATATAATGCATCTTACAATAGTATAGTGATGAATATTGTAATACTTAATATGTCTTCTCATCCTTGATTCCTTAGCACTAAACTCACAAAAATACAACAGCATTTATATCAAGCTACTTCATTCTTTACATTACTTCTTAATTATTGTATGTAGTCATCAGTTTGCTGACAACAATTTTCCTGGGTGTCACTCTTTTTTTGATTCCACCCTCTCCGACTGAAATTAAAATATTGACAGAAATAATTTTGCATGAGCAGTGGAAAATTCAAAGAGGCATTTGAAGTAGAAGAGCTTCTACATTTGTCACTTCTATATATGTGCATTTGTCCCTGGTTTCCAGGTACATAAACAGTAATGTGAGCAAAACTAGTGTGCCGTCTCATCCGTGTCATGCATGTAGATAAATGATGACACTTAACTGAAGTTAGTTTTTTTAACCCAAACAAACCATGATTTGCTTTATAAAAATAGAGAGAATCTGATGTTTCTGGGCCATTATATCTTCAGGGGCGGGGGGAAATGGAGATTGGTAGACTACCAATGTGCATAGGGTTTGGCCTGCTCAGTTTTATATATTTTTCCCACATTTATCTGTCTCCTTCTCTATGCAGCTCTGTCCTTCTTGATCAGCACAGTGCAGGAAGGAGAGACAAACATGGATCATGGAATTGGCTGGGGACCTGCCTGCAAGTCACAGCAGTGGCTCTCAAAAATAAGGGTGGACAAGAAAAGCGTCCTCCAAGCACTTGGTTGTCAAGCTGGAGATCCCAGAAGGGTTCTCCACTGTGCTGGTTTTGGCTGGAGGAGAGTTAATTTTCTTCATGGTAGCTAGTTGCCAGCTGGGGTTAAACCACGGCATCCATGCAAGAAGAGATGATGGTGGTGTGGAGACAGGGCAGTTCTGGGACAGCCCTGCTGAGCCTATTGCAGCAGGGACAGAGGGAGCCGTCAAGCTGCTGCCCACGGCTTTTGTCTTCCAGAGACATCACTGCGCATTTCTGCCCCTCCAGGCAGGTTCCACTCACCCACCGCTCAGCTGGGTATGCGACCTGCAAAGGGGAAACTCCCTGCTCCCACCCCTCAGGCAGAGACGTGCCATCATACAACGCTGTGCCTCTCATACCTGAGGTTGGTAATCAGAGTTTAAGGCAATGGACACACTAATGAAGTGTGTCAGAAAAATTAAAGCTGGACTGATGACTGTTAAAATATTTCTTGTAATGCCTTGTGTGTTTTCATGAATACATTTTTTTCCTGCATAGGAACAATTCATTGCTTTTCTGTTTAGAGGTTGCCTTATGATGGACCTTGTAAAACCTCGTAGGTTTTACAAACAACAGTGTGTGTGTGATGTAGTAACACATGTCAGTAAGTATGCTTTGTTTTAAATTCATTGCAGTGAATCGATCTCATAATGTTAACAAATCTTTTTACATATCATCCTGAAATGTATTCAACTTAAACAGCAAGGTTTAGATATTGAGCAATGGGTAATGAGATCATGGTCAGCATTAGGATCTGAAGAGTTATAGAGATATGAGGGGGAGTGTGTTTTCCTGCTGTCAATAAATCCCAAATCAGACAACGTTGCAGTAATATCAAGACCCAGCAATCTAAAAGTGGCATAAAAAATTCAAGAGAAGGAAGGGGACAGGCTACAAAGAGTCAGAACTGCTTAGCACTTCACACGGTGTGAATGTGTGGTCAAGGCAAATTTCAAATACGCTGTGTTGTCATCCTTCTGTATTCAGTTGCACAACTGTGAGAAAATTCAGTCCTCAGTCCATCATACAAATAGGCCTGTGGAAATGCTCGTCATTTTAATCCCAGCATGCTAATGCCCCCTGTGTGAATATAGATTTCTCAAACTAAAGTAATTTGATGAAAGAACAAGTCTCACAGGCACAAATAAAGGTTTCAATAACAACAGCCTCAGCTATTTATTGCTGGAGAAGTGTTTTCCACTGGATGGTGCATGGCTGAGGCTTAAAGCTGTGCATGGATTCTTTGCTCAGATGCACCCCAAAATGTATGTGTTTCAGTGGGAAAGCCATGAAACAGTCCACAACTTGGCTATCTATTGAGAGTGCATCTCTACATACCATAGAGTTAAATTTCCAAGGGCTCCTTCGAGCTAGCGCAGCGATGTGGAGCTCTGATGCTTTTTCTGGAATCTCCTTTGATGTAGTTCTGTGCTGACTTCTTTCTAAGAAATCTCCAGACCCACAGGCTATTTTAAGGGATAGGACAAAATGTGTGTCTCCAGCCAAAGAATAGGAATCATAAATGGGTGAAATGACCTCACGTTAATACAACCCATGTAGCCTTATCTACTTACACTGTTTTATATTTTTAACTACTGGATATTTATAAAAAGTCACCATCTCTATTGGCATTTGACAAAGGACACAGTTAAATGGACCTGGCATTTTCTTATTCATGTTGTTGAGCTACTTGAATTAAGGTTCAGGCACCATTTTATGGATTAAAAAAAGACCTCATTCCTGTGTAGGCAACAAGATCTAACATTTCTTCCTGAGAAGTTTGACTTCATTCTTTTTTATAAATAGAAAAATATTTTTTCCAACTCCTCAGTGATGACCTTAATTTTAGTGCTTCATCTCACACAGGTATGTGCCTTGCTTGCACATGTTTTTACGGATGCACTTTCCAGGATACATGAGAATTTTATTTTAATTACATTTTTCTCTGAATTGTATGACATTATTTTCTCCTTTTCTTTAGTTTGTTCATTTTTAGGCCATAAATATTATTAACCCAGAGAGATTTGTTTCTGCTTTCTTTAGTTAATTAAAGACACCGTTGGATTTATCTTGTGCTACCACCAGGAGGGCACAACAAGTGAAATATTGTATTACTAGATGGTTCATTCATTAGCATAAAATAATCGGTGCTTTTGAATACCAGCACTTCAATGTCTCAGGTTTGGTTTTTTGTGATTCCATCTAGGAAGCAGCAGCAGCAGTAAAGGGATAAAGAAGAAGGGAGAGACAGACCGAGAGAGAAAAAAAGACAGAAAGAGGGAGAGCGACACAGCTGTTAAAATTAGCAGGTTTCCTTAAGAAAAGACATGGGAAATCTGACAAAAAGGAGAGTGCACAAGTTAAGCTTGCCTGGAGACATATCTAACTGGCACCTAGTACATAACATGGGAGTAAGCTAAAGTAATTCCCTAGTCTGCTACTAACAGAGATTGAATAATTACAAAACCATTCTTTCTACCACATGACTTCTCCCTCTGGGGGGAAAAAACCCCAAACAAACTACCATATGGTCCTGACAAATATTTCTACTGATTCCACCTTATGTTTATCAATGCAAAGTAATGTTATTTTTCCAAAAGGGACGATGCCCCATGATAACATACAGAAATACCTAAAGACACATGCAGACATTTAATGCATGTTGCACCTGCTTGGAGAGAGCTTATCACCGAATGTCAGAGAATACAGATTTCTCGAGAAGCTGCTCACTGTCTCTCTTGCTCCCCTGGGGTCACAGTCTGATTTGCCTTCGTCCTGGGACACAGGTCTGCTGTTGGCCCAGACTCAGTGGAAGACTTTGGGTCACCTGTAGAGAGACCACATGGCTAGGCATTATCTTGGGCCTCCTTCAAAACCCTTTTCCCTAGGTATTTCTCCACCCTTTCTCTGAGCTTTTCATGATTGTATGAAAAATTAATAGGACTCTGAGCCGTATTGCCTTTTCTCCCTAATTGCATCAGAGTGTAGGAAGGTGAAGCAATGATATAATAGGGGAGACTGAGGCTCCATGCCCAAACCAGGGAAATCCACTTACAGAGGGGCCTTCTCTGTGTACAGATGTAGGTGGTGTGACCTATTTCTGGGAGATTTTTTTCCATTTTTGGGAGAGACACCAGTAATTCATTCTTCCTTTCTGAGGAATAAAATAACAACCCAGACACATTGATTATTAATCATTCATTTGGGGACTCTCCTCCCTCTTGACCAATGACATAATCTTCAGTGAACAATATGTATACTGTAATTGACATTTGCACAAAAAAAAATCAGGTTATATTGTATGCATCTGCACTAATAAAAATAGTCATCTTTCAAATCCTCCTTTTCAAAGTCTCACTGAACAGACTTCGATATCTATATAGCATTTATTTTGACCTTCGCCTCTCTGATCTCCCTGCACTGGGGAACTGTACAGCAATACAATATAATAGAAGCATACTTTATTAAAATACACATTTAGGCTGCAATCTTCATACGCTCCAAAGTTAGGTGCACAGGAAGCATTGCATCCATTTGGAGGTTCAGCCTCTTTAGGCTTCACATAAAATGCCAACTATACCTGTCACTCTGAAAGTCAGTTGCGTAATTATCTTCTAAACAGCACTGTTGATGTGTTGTGTAATTGCAGTAACTCAACAGGTCATCCCAAACTGAGTCTATGCTTCTGCTTGTTTAAGATCCCTATTTTTGATATCGTAGATAATTTAATGCTGTCTGTTATGGTAACCAAGAGTTATAGACAAAGATCAGTCACTCCTACTTGCAGATGAGTCACTATTTTAGCATGTCCTACTTCCAGAAATTTTTGTTGCTTTGGTTTGCTTTGCTTTGCTTTGAGAGAGACTGAGGATGTATACCAGTTGCTACTTCAATTGTATAAACTCTGTTTTCTTTCATAAAAGACATCCAGATGCATATGAACATTTGAGCAATTAGGAGACAGATATGTCCATAATTGGTTTATGTACAGATTCTGTTTTGGTTTTAGCAATTCTAATGAAAAACATCTAGGCTTACAGCAAGCAATTAGCTCATGAGAATTCAGGCTTTTGTAAAAATATTAGCCACTAGATACAGATCTTAGTATTCATGTTAAAAGGATAACATTTTGTTTGTGTTCAGGTGTGCTACAGAGAGCAACTTTCTTTGAGGCTGATGGAGCGATCGTGGAGGAAGCAAGATGGGCCAGTGAAAGATGAAGAGCACTAGGAAAGAGCACACCTTTGAGCACAGGGAGGGCTCCATGCCATTAGTATGTATTTTCAGAAGTGTGGTAAGTGCAGGAATCACAATAGAAGTGCTGTATTTTATTTTAAAAATCCTTAAAATAATGCATTTACAGAAATTAACTGTATTTTAAAAGTATTCTCTTGGATGATGAATCATCAAGCACTGTTACTTTAATCAGTGACTCCCTGCAGAAACAAATGCTGAAATGTATGAGAAAATATTAGTCCTAATGATTTTCCTTTGGAAAATATTACTGGTGTAGTAATTTTAATTAAGGAAGAATTTAGCACTTCTGTATTTGTATTCCCAATGTCAAACTCTTTTGTTATCACACTTACACCTCTGTTATTAATGTTACCCATGGTTTGCAAAAGAGGAAAAGCTAGTTATCAATTAATAATTCAGGCTCCATAACTGTCAGACCTCATTATTTTAAATAAGGCCTGGTAGTTCCAGTTGTAAGTGGCTAATTGCATCATTTAAACTTAAACTGTTAGAATATTTCATATAATTCACAATTTTAAAAACTTTTAATACATTCAAAACTACTGTAGTACATAGGGCAATTTGCTTTAAATCAGGCTGAGAGAACAAAGAGACAGTGGAGTTGTGATACGAGTCCTCAAGTTGTTGAAATAAAAAGAAGAAAAACTGGTGAAATTGATATATCCAGTAGATAAAATGAAACCCTATCATTAGAGTGAAATGATGTATAATGCTTGTAAAAGTGGAAGTTGAAAAAGTTAAAACACCTGAAACTAATGAACTAAGATGTAACCTGACACCCGATGAAGCTCTGCTGCAGGATAGTTCAAATACTGTCAATGAAAATGTTTCCTTTTGTGTGGCCATATTCTCTGCTCTGGTTTGTTTTCTGACAGTAAACATGTAATTCCCAAAGCAGCTACAAATAGATGCCATGGTGAACTTTAAAACAATTGAACCACTGTTTTTCCAAAAGTATCCAGGGAATTATTTTTATTTGTTAACAATTTTAATTTCTGATTAGATAATTTTAACAATATTTTCATTTGGTTTGTTTTATCTGATAATAATTTACCCTTAATAATACAGACTTGATAAGGTGAGAAGGAAATACGTTTTACATACACTTTTCTTCACAGTGTATGCCAAGCAGGAAGAGTCAAGGGTCATTCATAAACTAGACTAATCTTAAAATGCTGTTTTAATCTTTCTCTTCAGCTTCATTCTCAGATTACATCCAGCAGTTTATTATATGTATCCAGCAACCGTAAAGTGAGAGAGGTTAATATATACTTTTAAATGTGCCTATTAAAAAAAGACAATACAGCTCAGGCCTGTCCTGAAAGCTATTTGTATGTAACACATTAAGACTTGTACAGTAAAGGAACATTATCCTCATTTTCCAGATGGGACACTGAAGTTCAAGGTAAGCTATATACAATTTCTGTAGTCTTTCTCCCCCCCGATACTTCTGAAACAAAGCTAATTTATCTGGGACTGAGTCTGGCTTGCAGCTTTAATGGGATGCTGTAAGAGAAAACATGGTAGACTACCTGAGTGTTGTAAAAATGAAAAAAGCTATATCTGCTGTCTCTGGAATCACTCTGGCATATTATTTCTTTCTTTAATTAAAAAAAAATAAAAAAAACACCACAACCCTCAGGTCTCATGTTGAAACTATAAATTTCAGCCCACATATCCATTAAGAACATCATTAAGGCTGTGGAGGTTACACAGCAAGGGCTTGGATCTTATCCGATATGTAGCAGCCTTGCATTGCTGGATATCTTGTAAAAGCCACCCCTACATTTCTGCATCATACTGGAGGTCATTACAGAATACATACAGAAACTGGATGTGTTCTTGTGTTTGAGAGCAGAATCGGTGCAGCACACAGATTAGCTTCCCAGGTTTTCCACATGCTGAAACTGAGCCATTTCTACTTGTGCAAAAAACACATCTAGCAATAATTGGTCCCCACAGAGATGCATATTCTCACATTCTTCTGAGATCTGTAAATGAAAAGCCCAGGTTTCTTGGGAGATGTATGTCTTAAGAAGACAGACATCATCAGGTTGAGTTTTGCAAATCTTTGCTTAAGGCACATTTAAGAACCATAAGTATTCTCTCCCCACCCCTCAATTCTAGCCTCCCTCCGCATGGGAGCTTTGCACCCCTGGGCAGGAGTCAGCATGAGGTTTCTGCAGTTAAGTCAATTAGATTTGAAATTTTCCATGTTACCTGTATTTGGACTAGAAACATTATAAGCACGGTACCATAATTATAGGCTTGGAATGTCTTATTTTGCCAGTTGCTATATTGTTTTTATGGTAATCAAAAAGACAATGGTTCTCCCATCTCAGAATGTAACAAAGTGATGTGCCATAAAATGCTAAATAACTCCTGCAGTTAATATGTTCAGTATGAAAAAGAAGTCATGCAATACCTGCTGTGGTCGAGTAATATATCATAAAGAGGAAGGCAGAAGAGACTGAAGACACGTCACATGTGATCTGGGTGCCTACAGTTGGTTGTAAACCTTTATCATATCCTTGTGGATAGTTCAAGATCATCAACTCCAAAGTCCTAAATTGTCCATGGTTAGACAGCACTTTCTGGTGCTTCTGGTGGTTAAGACTAGTGCTTTAGGTGTCAGATTTGACATTGGCATTCAGAGGTGGAGGTGCCCCAACAGGGTCACAGGTCTGGCACTCAATGCCTGCAAGCTCCTTTCATTTCAGGGCTTCTTATCATCTTAGCTCTGGTTTGGTTCATTGAAGGATTTTTATTAGGTAAGTTCCTCACATTTAACTGATTGGGGAACCACAGAGTCAACGCTTGGAGACAATGGATTTGTAGCAGGGATGAACTGGGAAATAATGGTGCTTAGATGACATATATTTTCATAGAATCATAGAATGGTTTGGGTTGGAAGGGACCCTAAAGATCATCTAGTTCCAACCCCCCTGCCATGGGCAGGGAGATGTTCCACTAGACCAGGTTGCTCAGAGCCCCATTTTGTATCATAGTATGTCCAATGACATAGAATAATATTCACAACTGTATACAGGCAAGACAAAATAATCTAACAATACTCAAACAAACTGTAAATTTGTAAGGGTCAATGAAAAGACCAGGAAAATAATAATATTTTTGAAAGTCATGATGTTATAATATTTCTAATTTAAATCCATACTGACACCACTCCATAGTCTTACAGTGTTTTTTTCCCTGTGTTATCTGATACCAATGGGATACAGTCAAATAAAAATTAGTAAAACAAGTTGCATTTCAGAGGAAGAAAATATTTGCTCTTCTTGTCTTGCAGTGTCTGGAGACTTCTGCAATTGTTTACTGTGTTCACTTTCTGTAAGCTGTTGTCAGTTCAGCTGTCTGAACTATAGCTTCATTTTAAAATATTTTTCTCTGGAAAAATACCAACTAAGTCTCTGAATGTTTTATGTCTGCAGCCACCTCAGATACCACAACAAAAAGGAGGCTTATTCTTGTCTGTCTTGAAATTACCCAGCGTTGGCTTCACCCCTGTCAAGGGCTGGCTCCCTGTACGGAAACTGACAGTCCGGTTTGGGGTACACTAGATGTGTTTCATCAGTGAAAGGAATCGAGTTCCGTTTGTGTACAGAGCATGGTCTTAAAGTCAGTGATTTCACTGACAAAAACCCAAAAAGACATCTTTTTTCTTTGGAACTGCAGACACCTGGTTGAAAAACACAGGGTAACCAGAGGCATACCATAAGAGGTAGGTGCAGATACAACGGGCAGAGTGTTCCTATTGCGCATATTCATTCTGAAGGGTCATTCAAAATGCCTCTCTACAAAAAAGCCTGAATGTAAATAATGTCAACTGTCTATGAAAGCAGGTGATTTAGGTCACTGAGCAGTGTACATTTGTTAAATTATATTATACCTTCAAATACTTAATGTACATTGAGCTATTCACTCGTTATAGTGAAGAGAGGCAAGGAGAAAAGAGGCTTGGTTTACTTTGCTTGTCTATAAAATCTTCACTATGGAGAACCATCCACTGCTTTTGAAAAGAAAGCAAACAAATGGAGGCATGCAGTGCCATTGAATATTACAAAAAATGTTTGGAAAGAAAGACTGCGCATGATCTAGCCAAAGAGGGAGACCTGAAACTAACTGCAAATGATAAGAAGATACTGAAATGCATGTAAGCATCACTTGAGAACTGTGAAAGAGTGAGGCAAGGCTTTATTATTGGGATAAAAATATCCCCAAATGTCTCATCATTCTTAGATCCATTCTTATTGCAAGAAAGAAACAGACCTGAGGGGGTGGGTGGGGGGGGAACAAGCAAGAAAACTCATTCTTTAGAGGGTGTATAAAAGCGGGAAAATGAGTTAAATTTCAGGCTTTAAAAGTTCCCATTTCACAGTTTTGACTGAAATCAGGCAAAAGTTTTGCTCAAGTATCTTGAAAATCCCCTGTACCTTTTCTCCACAGTGACCAGCAATTACACCTGCACAACTGCGCCAAGGAGGCTTCTGAAATTTTGACTATTGCCAGCCTTTGCAAGAGAGAGGAATGTGGTACAAGAGACCTCCTCCTCCTGTGTTTTGCATTTGACAATCAAATCCAGTTGCACCCTGTCTTGCAGGGGCCCAGGGACTGTGGTCTTAGCTCTGTTAGGGGGTACATAGGAGAAACAGGTCCCCGGAGCCATGCTGACCCACCAATCGACAGGACCTTGCGGACCGGTCCAGGTCTGCTGTGGAAGAAGGCTTCCCTCATTACAGACAGCTGCTTGGGATGTCAAGATAGGGCAGCGGCTAGAGTCAGTGTGGCACCTGTTGTGCAATGTGACTGCTTACCAGCTTAGAAATCCTATAATCAAATGTATTTCAGCATGGGAAGATGCTGTTACTCTTCTCTCTTTTGGAGCAAATTAGAGAGAACTCATCTGTGGGTAAATACTTACTGCTTCTTACCGTGTTTTCAACACAATCCTTTTATGTATATGTGCATTTCACCTGCAAATATTCCTACACGCATATTTTAAGTAGGGAAACATTCAACAACAGATGCATTGAGGGTAATTTTTCTGCAAATTACAAAGCTACCAGGAGCGCTGTAGTTGAACTATTGAGTATACAGCGGTGAGCTGAGGTAGAGAACAACAATTTTGGTCACAGCCGGTCACAGCTGACATTTCTGTTCTTGATCTACTGAATCATCTGAATCCTGTAAGAACATTCATCATGGAAATAGTCTGAGACAGAGAAATAGTCTGAGCTCTCCTACGGAATCTATTCTTGACCCAATCTGAGATGTTAAGAAAGGGCTCTGATAGTTACATATATTCTCTTCACTCATAAATAATAGGGGTGCACCATTTACTGGTCCTAGTCCTTGTGGTTACAGTGGGATTGTCACTGTTTTATTGGTTACATTTGCACTTTCTGATGTTCCTGTAAAACAACATTCTGTTTCAGGAGATGGGCCTGTCAAGGAAGCGGGGAGAAGGTAGATGGCATGATGAGTTGCTTCCAACACTTTGTTTATGTCTCCATGGGGTGGAAGTATTTTGTTAACTCTGCAGTCTCAATGTGGATCAGTCACTGCTGCCAACATAAATATTTTCAAATATTTCACTGAGAATTGCTGCAAAGCTACAGGAAATTTTCTGCCTATATGACTGAGATTGTGTCTCCTTTGATTTCAACTTGATTTAATTTCGTAGAAGAGACAAATACAGGATGAGTGATAGTGCAGCCCTCCAACTTGCATTATTGATACTTCCAAAGTGTCCAGTTCAAATGGGGGCAGAATGTTAACAGAACTGAGAGTATCAGTCTAGTGGCTGAAGGACAAAAATAAGCTGCCTTTTTGATCTTTGCTGGTCAACAAAAGCATGCTTTTCTTGCTCCAGAAGTCTTTCATGTGAGAGAAAATGGACAGAGATGAAAACGCGCGTCTGATCTGACGCTTTGGCAAGCTGTATTTTCTTACACCCACAGGAGATGAAGATTGCTGGCCTTTCAGAATAATGGACAGAAGTAAAACAGAAGTCCCTTTCTGCAATGTAAAAAGTCACTGATAAAGTTTATTCTGTGTATAAAATGTGCTCTTTATGCAGAGTTATCATCCTTAAATACCTGGCCTCCATTGAAATGAGGTTGGTCAGAAAATTGGAGGCTCTGGGCATAAGCCAGACCCTCAGTTCTCTAAATGGATCACAGTGTGGGCTTTAGAAAAAATATTTACTATACACGTCATCACTTTTCTGGCAGATTTTGTTTGGAGAATCTGGATCAAGCAGAGCTGGAAGCCTGATAGATTGCTCTAACCACTGACTTGGAGTACATATAGCTGAAACTGAGCAAATAATTCAAAATTATTTTTCAGACAAATTTAGTTTCTTATTTCTTCCGTATAAAATGCCAGTGAGCAAATCATTAGTTCCATTAATTCACTGATTGTTCTAACTTACTCCACATATTCTTAGTGATTCTTCATTACCTTAGAATGGAGTGGTCAGAAATAATTTGATGAAGTATTTGCCTTAAATATTTGTCCCTGCTTGCATGAGTATTGCTGTCATAGTGAAGATTAGAAGATGGGGAAATCTGTGGGGCTTTGGTATTTTCAATCAATGGGAACAGATTAGTGACAAGGAAGAGAAAATGAGGATTAGGGAATTTTAGAAAAATAAACCTGTGAACTGCTCTTGTTTTTTGTGGCAGAAAAAGAGGGAGGTTTTTTGACTGCAGTACATTTATTTCTCGCATGTTTAGAATCCATGTAACAGTCTGTTATTCACCGTGGGTCACGCAGATAAGGGGCAAAGCCGAACTCTGCTGCCCCTGGCTGGACTGCAGCACGGTGCAAAGTGAAGCGCAGGTGAGAGAGAGTTTCATGGGAGAGGTGATGGCCAACTGAAGTTTCTCTTCTGTGAGTTTTACCTTTTTCATCCTGCTTGACATTTCTGAGACTGAGCTGTATTACAGATTAGTAGCCCGTGGCAGTAGGCTGGAGAGATGAGATTTTAGTGCGATATAGTACCCAGGCACGGGGGGGAAAAGCAAAGAATATGTGTGAAAAATTGAAATGACAAGGTCATGTTGATAGCTTGGTTGTGGGAGCTGCCGCGGTAGTTTGCTGCATTATGATTAGGGATGGGCCAACTAGCATCAATGAGGCGAGAGCTGGTTTGAACCTTCAGCCACTCCTCTAACCAGACCAAAGAGGAGCCCAAGGTAAGGCTAAAACACATCTAGCACTGGTGGGTTTTGTTTCTCAGCTTTAATGTAATGAGTTTCAGCTGCTGATAATTTAGCTCAGAACAGAAAACAGGAATATAGAAAAATGTTCAGGACATGCATCCAGTCTAAAATCATTCAATCTGGAAAACTTGATATAGACAGTTTTATACCATTCCTTCCATCCATAACAAAGAGCTCCCTATCCCCATTAATAACCATCCTGTTAGCAAAATGAAACCAAGTCTGCAAAGCTTTCAAATTTCAGCACAGGGTTTTTTTAATTATGAAGCCTTCAGTTGAGATGCCAAGCTTCTGTCAAAGGGTGCGAGAGAGCAGTCTGCATACGAGGACTTGCAGTGGGAACTGCACTGAAGTAAGCATACGATCCCTCTGTCAGCCGTTTTTCTTCTCTTTGGCTTTATCCTGTGGGAAGTAGCTTTACATTCAGATTCAGACTACAAGGGATTCTACGAAAGCTGAATTTCTGCACTGGCCGTGTTATTCTGCGGTGTGTCACGCTCCCCGCGGTGAGGGCTAAGTTCTCCCTATTTTGTGCAGCTTCTGTCTAATGCAGACAAAATTCCTTCTTCTCACAAGGATTCCAGGAGAAAGCAAAGGCAGAGAGCAAGGGCAAGTGGAGACAAGCAACGCAGTTTACCTTGGACTCCCTGTTTTGAAACACTTGCCAAGCTCACTGAGGTAATAGTTGTGATTTACTTGAGTAACAAAATCCATACCTGGGCTGTTTCTGAAAAGTGCAGTCAGCAGTGTAGGATTCTTCTCCTCTGTTTGCGTTAATGATGTCACTGCTCAGTACTTAGTTACGGGTATTCATGATGATACAGTGGGACAGAAACATATAGGAGTCCAGCGTGTTTTGAAGTGGCAGCTCTAGGAGTCACTAAAATAATGACCTATATCTGTATGGGAAGCTTTTTTCCTGACCATTTTCATCCTCAATGTGCTTTACTGCATGAAGGCTGCATCTCTTTGAACTGTGGCAATGGAGAGCAGAAAGCAGCTTCTCCAGCTGAGGCTGCAGGGAATGCCCTGCTACGTGGGGACTGGAAGCATGAGGATGAGCAGAGCTTCTCACCCATATCTCTTTCTCTGGATAAAGAGTTGCCCATTAACTTGCTTTCACTTTCTTTTTTTTTTCCCCCCCTGGAAAAGTATAGCAGTGGAAGAAGGAAAAAGGTCTGCCAAAGACTCAGACTCCTTTTCTCTTGTTGTTTACTTGCAGGTAAATGAACCTGACCTACCACTTGATGAAATCTCCTTTATACAGGATGAAGACAGCAGCTGGGATAAACAGAAAAAGAAAAGGAGAAGAAAGAGGCTTTCTTCATATGTAAATTTTCTGTAATGAAAACAAAACTTGAAATTAACCTTGCCTGTGATTTCAAAACATATAGTTTATTATTTACCCCCTATTATTTTCTTAATGCTCTGGACTTCCACAGTCCAGGTGAGCCACTGCAATTAAAAGGACACTCTAAGCCAGGGTTTTCTTGACCAATTCTCAGCCATTTCTGCAGATTAAATGATTCTTCTGAAAACCTGAAAAGATGATGCAAAGCTTCAGACCTCTGTCGATGTGAGTTGATACCTGCAAACAGTGTCCAATGAACTCCTTACTTGATGCTTTTTTTGACTTTGTAGTTATCACAGTCCAATTTGTTATTGAAATGGATTTACTCGTATGAAAAAATAACAAGCATTATATGGCTGCGTATATAATACATAGATACTGCTTTCTTTTTCAGGGAATTTCAAGAAGACACATAACTTTGATGTTACTGAAGCTTGTGTCATAATCATCAAATGGAGCTGGTGCCAAATAAACCAGATGGAGCTTTCAATCAACAAACTGTATTTATTTTTGATATCTGTGACTTATTTGTCATCACTGCAACTTTTAATAGGACAAGGTAAGAAGATCTGCTCCCAGAGAAAAAAGAGAGCCATTAGGAGCTCATGCCTTATTATTCGACCTAACAGCACAAATAGATGATGTGCAAATGGCAAAGTACAATACCCAACTCCAGCTGGAAGGGATTTGCGTGATGCTTTCTACGGGAGCAGAAGGTGGCATGAATGGTTACTTCATCCTCCTGTACTATGAAAAATTGCAGAGCATTTCTATTTATCTGTGCACATCTTACTTATTAATTATACTTGATTACATTGCTATACTAGCATGTTTCTTTTCTCTCTTTCTTTGCAAGAATATGTAGCGTAGCTTTGCCTGTGTGTGTCTCAAATTGTTTTTATATACGTTTGTATATACTGTATTGTATCCTGCCTGTAATAAGAAAGGGACAAAAAGTAAGGAGGAGTTTGATAAATAACCAATATGTGTCACTTTTTTGTATGAAGAATGACTTATGAAAAAGCCCTACAGCTATGACTTGCTTTGGCCTTGTAGAGAGACGGGGAGAGATAGAGAATATATATAAAGGAAAAATAAACTCTTATTTAAACTGTTTGGGGTTTTTTTCTAAATGTCTCTTCTCTCCCTCTCCCTCTCTTTTTTCTTTTTTTTTTTTTTTTCCATAGTGGTAGTCCCTGTCTTTTCTGCTAAGTGAAGATGGATAATCCAAAATAATACTCCACTCAGTGTCTTTTAGCATATGAATGTATCAGGACTACTGTATAAAAAAAGGATGTTGCTTCTCTGAAAGCTGTCCAACCTTATGTGTAGTTCCTTCTTCTCTTTTCTTTATTCACGTGTCCTCCTAAAAGAAGAAAAAAATGTATTTGTGGCCTGGGATGTATTTTTTGTTATTGAGAAATGAAAATTCTGTATGCCAAATGCTCTTATGTTTACAGACAACAAGCAATACTACACCTTCCTTCCCTGCATCTGTACAGCCCCCTCTCCATCACATTCCTGCACTCCTCTTGCATTGGAGACTTTCTGCCCCACTTGCATGAGACTGCAGGCATGGATTGGAGCCCGCTTCCTTTGCCCTTCAGAATATGAAGGTTAGAACAACGAAACAAAGATTTTTCCATGTGATTTTAATTTTTATATTTTTATTTCCTAAAGACAACTTTTGAACAAGATCTGATTTTTGTCTTACGGTGTGGGCTGTTACTAGAATCTCATGGTAATGAGCTGAATGAATTGTAAGGGGAGATTTTCATACTTGATGTTGTAAATACATTTAATTTATCACTGCAATTGATTCTATCTGTAATTTTCCAATAAAGCTTTCTAATGGATGAAAGACTGGGTTTAAGACTGCGATATGAGGACCTTTCCATAGAGCTCAGATTCTGCGTGAGAAGTTAATATCTGAGCATGGGGGAGTCACCTCTGTGGATTAATCTGGTGGGCTCAGTCCAGTCCTACTCACCTCTCCAAACCCAGCACTATAATCAGCAAGTCTCTACACAGAGTTGAAGAGTTAAGCAATCACGATGACTTAACCATCAACTTGACCTTTAAGATCCCTTCAGAACAGGTTTGATCCACACTGATTTACTTTATCTCTCAGACCATCAGATCTGTACTAAAACCCTGATTGTCCAGAAGTCATTTTTTGATGCCTTATGTTAGCAATGTCCCATGGCCCAACATGAAAACAGTGGGTAAGTCACACCTTACTGAAGTCAAAGGGAGGATTGCTTTCAATGGAATTGGGATTTCACCCAGCAAACCCAACTGACAGTGTCTGGGTCATACCTATGTCTAAAGATATGTGAATCCTTCTGTGGTGACCATCGTATCATTATGTAAAATGTATCTCGCAAGCAACTATGATGTCTTCATGACATTAATGTGCATTTAAAAATAGTAGTTTTTATTAAAAAATGGACAATGGTGACATAAATTATTTACTGGGTTACTACAAAATGCTGTGTCTCCTGACATGATAATTATATCGTTCTGTCATTCCATTGGTAATGAAAGCCTTTACTTATTTGTAAGTTATTTTTTACTGAACGTGAGGAATACAACATATCAGGAAAAAAAAAATAAAAACATTAGGCAGTTATATTACAGGCATAGGGACAAATAACATAAACATTCATGGTATTCACTGAAGCTTATCGTTGAATTTCCCTAACTACTTCTGAGTAACTTCAGTCATTTAGTTTCCTCCCTTACAGTTCCTTCAAATGACATTTCCGTAACCAGGCATTTTCTGGGGCAGATGAATCGGCTGCCTTTGTAACTCCTCCCTTTTTTGTCTCGAGGGGTAGTTTTCGACCTATCTCTTGATCCAAATAGGTTGGATTCTTTCCCAAAAATACAGAGGAACTAGACCTTCTCTCTGTCCTGTAGCAAGGGAGGTGAAGCACTGATATGCAGCTGCCTCGCTATATGTCAACTATATATAACAACAGTGCTAGGCCAGTGCTACAAATATATTTTGCTTATTCTGATTTGACTCTTTTTCTGTCACGTGTGAAATTTTATTTAGTTAGGAGACAACTTGAAAACGAATTTTGAATACTTACACCTATGTGCCTACTCCAGATATCGAGGATGGGATAGGACAGAGTACTAGGAAGTGTATGGAAATAAATTCCTAAAAACCACAGAATAATACCCAACCCAATTAAAATTATAGGAGGCAAAGTTCTGAGCACACCTTTCCCAAAGCAGTGTCATATGCTACATATGACCTCGTCATTGAGTTTTCTACTGACATGATGCTCCAAGTATGGCATAAGTGGGTATATTCTCAGGCATGATGCTTTCTCCAAAGCCATTACCTTTTTTGTGACATGCAAAACCACAGAGGCTTCTTCACATATGGCTTATTCTTATCCAGCCAGAAACAGAAAGAAATACCATCTGACTTCTTCTGCTAGGAGGAAG
>WAAD01008264.1:153171-224376 GCA_013389945.1 Fregata magnificens
ATTAATATTAGATATATAAACATACACATTATGCTATATTTAATATGATATACAATATATTAATTCATTTATATGTGTTTTCTATACCATACTATACCAATAATATATGGAATATATAAATATTCATTTTTATGTATTTTACAGAATATGTTATATAAACTATATATAAATGATTATATATAATTATATATATATGCCTATAGTATATTCATTTATGTAATATATTCACACATTCCCGAAGGAATGATTCACTGTATCTCCCGGGCAGGATTTCTAGGATCTTATTATAGCGTGCTAGCATGGGTACATTCTGCAGGCACCAGTTTGCCACCAAAGACACTAATCACGGAACAAAGTGGTATACAAATTCATATTGATGTTTTGCCTTTTAAAAGGAAGTAATTGACAGCAAAGCATATTTCAAGGTCTGGTTGCCAACATACTCAATTAAACAAAATTTGGAGGAGGAGGAGGAGGAGGGGGATGGCTGGAAACTCCCAGCTACGAATGTCAGCTATCTGTTGTCAGAGACCTGGTGACGTTGAAGCAAACTGTGAAATATGTGTAATTCTTCTAACATTGCTGATGATGTAGCACCAGATTTTTGTGTGTGTGTGTGCATGTGACTGCTTTTGACCATGACAGGTTTTCATAAATCTGGTGTCATTATAGAACACATGACTTGTGTCACCACTGCTACAACAAGAGAAATCCATCATGGATCAAAATGCCAGGAAAAGTCCTATTCACTATATAAGCCCCACTTAAGCTTTCCAAATACAGTTTGAGTGGAATTTAAGTGGGCCACAGGCCATTTTTTGCTCCTATACACAGGCATGAATTTTACACTGTGAAAACAAACTAAAATATAAAACATCTTCTAATGTAACACGGAGCTATCTGAAGTCACAAGGCCATCCAGAGTGAGACACCTTCGCCAGTATTTTACCTTGAATACCATGTTGTTTTTTCTGGAATACAAAACAAAGCAATAAAACAGTCCAATATTATTTTAATACTTTTAACATTGGACCTTCAACCTACATACTATATTATATCTATATGAACAGAGTTGTCTGTACCCTTCTCAGATCACCAGCTCCTTGAGCAAGGATCATGCCTATCTCCTTGTTTATACGTTGCCTAGAGTGCTGCAAGATACATAAAAACTTTTCTTCTGTGAGAGATTCATTGTACTCTGAAAAAAAAAAAAATTATTTATTTTTATATGTAAACAGTATATAAATATAGAAACAGAGAAAGATATATATATATTTGTTTACAGGAAAGTGATTGTGTGTCTTCACCATAATGCTCTCTGCCTTAAGAAGCCTCTTCAGATATACTGCAACATTCTTTTTTCCCTCACCATACTTAAATACAATGCTAGCTGCTATTTGTAATGTACATATTATAATAAATAAAAGCGTAGGGGCCTTTAAAATAATTATAGAGTGAAAAAACATGAAACTTGACTAATAATTTAAAGTCTGTAGAGACATTTGTCACCCCTTTCTTTGCAAAGAGCAAAATCCTTTTTGTGATTGATTTCAATTAAGGTTCCAGCATCTGCCTTCTTTCCCAAATCTTAAATGTCTTTACATTACTCAGCATTGCAGCCTATTATACCCACTTGTTTTAATGCACTAAAATAGGAAACTATGTACCTCTAGAGGCCAAAAATCCCCACTGAGCTGCTTTGAATCAGCTACGTGATCCTAAAGATCTTTTTTATTCCACTGATATTAATTTTTCCCTATTTCAGTAAAACAATGGAAAATAAAATACTCTGTTCATCAAGGCACATGTACCTAATTTCATGTAATATTTCATTTGAAATTGTCTCATTTTATTCTCTCTGATTCTGTTAAAAAAATCTCTATAGTGGGAGAAAGTCAAACTAGAGATTATATTAGGCCGAGGCAAATGGTATTCACCTTTTATAGTCCCTATGTTTTATAATGAAGATACTTCATTGAAACAATGATGCATACTTCAACAGTTCCCTGGAGAGCAGTGAATCCTGTTTGGAGAGATTCATGAATATGTGCATTAGCACAATCCAACTGGAACTTGCCCTTAAAAACGAACCACAAGAGAAGCTGATCAGTTCCCGCTTATGTATATAATCAGAAGGTTATCATATTATCTCCCCCTCCGCAGGGAAAAGCAGATGCATATTCTTCTACCACGTTAAGATGAGAAATGCCAAAGGAAACAACGATCTCCCCCTCCCTACACTTTCAGCAACATTTACTGTATGAATCCAGAAAGACCTTTTAGAACAAGAGGAGGAGAATATACAATGAGTTTCTCTAAATGAGGATTTATTTTGCATACGATTAGTCATAGTGTAAACCTTTTAAAAAAAATTACATCTGCATTAATTTAGTCAAGGCCATCAATAAACCTGAAGTGAGTTCAAAGACTGCTATAGATGGCAGAGAGATGAGACAAACATTTCACAGAGTCAAGGCTTGCAAAGATATACATGAAGCTCTGTGTCCTGAAGATGAATGAGGAACACTTGGCAGTTCTTGAAGCAGTAGTTTATTTAAAGTACAAAGAATTCAGTGAAAAATACTTCTGGCCAGCAGTTGGTGCCCGGCTTTCAAGAAAAATGGCAGACCACCACTAAGCTAGTGACAATGATAAAGAATAGCCACATAGATTTGCAGATTTATCTTTAGGTTTGTAGCAACCTCAGCTCTATGAAAAAGAGTATAGCGATGAGACTCCTTACCACCTTTGAAAACAAACTAAAAAAAGCTACTGCCTTATGATGGTGCATATTATTAAGCGGTCATCACACATACCGGACAGTAGCAATAAGCTTTATAATCCAAAATAAGCGATCATTTGATCTCAGCTTGAAAAGATTAAACAGTGCAACGAAACAGGAAAGAAAAAACGGAATTATCGATCACCTTCCGGGTAAAATGTGCCACTGCCTTATTACCACCTCTTCTATACCCCCCGAGTCTGTAACACCTGTACCCGTTTATACTGGTGGCTAATGGTGCTAAATGCAAAGTAGAGTTTGCTTAAAGAGGTGTCTTCAATTTTATTATGGCTAGGAAAAATCCTGATGCTACTGACTGGCATGTTTAATTTAAGCTGTCAAACAGTCATTACTAAGACATCTGTGAAAATGAATTTGGAGAAACTCTTACAAGACGTAGCTTCCTCTCACCAAAAGCCAGAAAGGTTATAGCTTTTTTATTTTTGGTTTTTTTTCAAGTATGTGTCAGGAGTCCAGCCTTGTTCTTTGCAGCCCAAAGATCCTGCATACAAAAGCTTTCTGGATGTCTACGGTCTTTTGTGCGCTGGAAGCAAAAAATCACTGCATCCCTGTGTACTAGTTTTTTCACTTTCAGGGGAGAGGCATTATGCCTTCTAAATAAGATATATAGAGGAGACATAATTATACCCTCTAAAGAGGATATAATCTCATAATTGTGCAGTAGAGCTATCCTCAGATTGCACCACAGACCGTACTTGCATGCCTGATAGATTAACACCGGGCTCAGCTTCTAGTCTGAGGGTATTATTTTTACTTAAAAGCTGGCTGGATGTTGTTGAACACATGTGTGTATGCGTATGTGTTTTTGTGTGTATGAAGTACCCTATTTACCAATGCAGATCTGCCTGTCTGGTTAGTTTTTATAGACATACACACAGATATACAGAAACCAAGCACTTGAAACACTCAACTGTATCTTTTTTTCCACAGCTAATAATGGCTCTTCACCGTACCAAAGAAAAACACTTTTTTTTTACGTAGGGGTGGGGAGAAAGGCTAGCAGGTTTATTTTGCTTAACTTGCTGTGGTGTGTCCCATTCAGCTCTAACACTGCAGCTATTACCATATATCATCAAATAACCAGCATAAGCAGATGCTGTTCTTCCGCAGTGACCCCACGTAGAAGTTTAGAGACCAGGAGCAGGGCGATACCTATTCCTAGCCCCACTGGGGCATGCACATGCCTGTGCACAGTGCAAGAAAGTGTTTAAATGAAAAGAAATATTTCAGCATACTGAATAATTCACCACTCCTAGGTCTGTTTTCACTGGGTGCATCATTGCACAAAAATATTTGCATGTAAAATGGCAAAACCCAGAAAATTTTGATGTTTCTCTGGGTGCAATAAGGAGACAACACAACAATTACATATATATTTTTATATCTGTACATGTTTTCATCCCTGCTGTCTGCTGAGTTTTTGAACCTGTGCAAAAAGCAGTTTTCACCAGTGTAACAGTGATGTTTGGTGAAGACAAAGCTTGTGCATCACAGCAGGGGGACAAAGTGGGGGGGGACAAAGGTCAAAGGGTAAATTCCAATTGCTGAGACATGTTTTTATGAGTTGAGTCTTAACCATGTGATAAGCAGCATTCAGACTCTGAGCAAAAGGGAGTAGGAATAAGCATCTGGGGGAACCTTTGCAAACCACTGTACCGGTTTGATAGGTGGTTGACAAAAGCCGGGTTCTTCCTTTCCAGTGGTTGCTTTCTCCTGTTGTTCTGGTTTTCAGATGGAAAGTTCTTAGGTAATTAACACGTTCCTTCAGCCTTTGGAAATGGAGATGAAAATAAGTGCTTGGTTTCTGCTGTATGCATGGCAATTACCTCTGCTTCATACAGTGCCTTTGATTCACAGGTTGTACAGAAGAGAGAAGAAAACTAGTGCTACCTTTTTGGTAGAAACAACGTGAGAGAAGGAAGGGGCCTCCATTATAGGAGGTACAAGAGCGCTGTGGGCAGGAACTGCAAAGTCTGTGTGCAAACAGGTAACTGCAGCAACTTTTGCAACAACAGGTGTAGCAGACTTTCCACCACCTCTTACCCATCTCACCCAAATAGGATAGGGAGCAACCAAGACTTTCATCTTCTTGACAGATCCTTCTCCTGCTGGTGATCGACCATACTTCTCTTAGTCTGTTTTCTGGATAGCTACATCAGTAGGAGCGCACAAATCCTGCATCCAGGTAAATGATATTGGTAATATGCCTTTATAGGGTGGATACATTAATTGTAGCTGTGCTGTGGCTGAACTGTTGAAGATCTGCTAACCACTGCCTCTGCAGAAGCCTATTGGTAGTTCAGCCAGAGGACAAGGAAGATGGGATTTTGGTAAGTAGAAACACCATCCCTGCTGAAACTCGCTAAAGATGCCTCATTAGAAGAATTTAATAAGCTAAGTGAGAAAAGTTAGCTGATGGCTGTATGTCTCACCTTGCTAAATCAAGTTCTCTGTTGATGTAATTGTTTGATGTAAATCAGTGCATCTACACCAGTTTATGCTTGCAAAAATATTAATTTGTTGGTTTTGTACAAGTTGTAGAAGTACTGGAAGTGATACCACAAATTAGGCCAAACAAAAATAATGAGCCACTTAAATGTTGTGTTACTATATATGAAAGAAGGTTTAGAAAAGAAGGTCCTCTCCTTGTCCTGTTCTCAAAGTTCTGTGAACACTGACAGTAATTTAATATAACCAGAACCCACCCACACTGTTTGACTCCTGTGTTTTGACAGACAATTTACCAGTTCCTCAGTTGCTCTGAATCCGCAGTTTCATTTCAGTCACTGGAGCTACATCAGTTTATTCCACTTAGGGACCTGATCCAACACCTTCAAATAGCTACAGGAGGAGAAGATTTCTGCATATTTTGTCCTGTTTTACAGTATCTGCTCCCTATGATTTCTCATATAACAGTATGAGATATGACATAATTGTCTCATCAATTACTGTTACAACTATCAGATTCCGTAAGTGGCAGAAAATATGCCGTGCAAGCCTGATGCTGAAATAAGCACCTCAAATGAGTAAATGCCACTGCCTTTTAAGGACAATTCACTTGAGATTAAGTTTATAGGATTATCGCTGAAGTTTGTACAGGTGTGAAGTACAGTCCACTTCGACAGTAAAATTTATTAATGTAATTGAAATGTATCATTTGACTATGAGCAGAGCTGTAACAGTCACATTCAAATACCAATGATATCCCATGTCCCCTGAAGGTCCAAATCTTTCTAGGGGCTTCAGGGGAGATAAGTGAGCTTAGCAGCCTGAAGAACTAGTCCTTCTATGAGCTCTTATGAAAGCTTCGTATTTGTCCTAGAAGAATCAAAATGTAGTAATGGGACACATTTTTCCACTTCTTAGGTTTTCATTGCAGTATCTTTCTTCTGTACCACTTGTATAATTGAGTTTCCCTATTTTGGAATGGGTTCACTTGACCCCAGAATAGCCTAAAACATTATGAAAATTATTTTCACCATTTTCTAAGGAAAAATTATTTCCTTTACTCCAAGTGTCAGCAAAATAATAAAGTATTGTTGCTTTGCTGATAGCACACCAGACAAAAACCATAAACCTAAATAGACTATTTGCAATGCTAAAAACCGACTCGAACTGAAAGCAAAATTAACTTTTTAATTTTGTTTAAAGCAGAGATATTAAATAATCTACAAAGTCAAACACAGTTAAAAATCTCCTTATTTTACACTAGAGAACATTTGACAGCATTGAAGCTTTCACATAGCTAAACAAAAGCTTTCTGAGGGAAGTTTCAGAAGGCATTTCTTTATGTTTTGTCCATATTCTAAGTGCCCTCTACTGCCAAAGGAGCTGTACTACAGAGCGAGCGAGCACTTCTCTGCAGGCAGCAAGTAGAAACCCACCCAGAGACTGATAGAAAGGAAGAATTTGATACTTCCTTGTACTGTTTTTCAGGCTATATGTAGTTGGACTTGAAACCTACCAACAACCGGATGGTTTTTTTATAAGAAGAAAAAGAAAAGTAGATCCAGTGGTGAATGGAAATATGTAATAATTTATTTCTGCTGGCAACGTGGGTTCTTCCTTTCTGCAGCTTGCTGTCCTCCATTGGTTTCTCTACCTATCTGTGATGTCTAGTTCGGCATTTGAGAGACATATTTCTCAAGACCAGTTGTGATCCCGCCTAACATGTAGGCAAGTTTTACACTTCTGCCGGAGTATAAAGGCCCATCAGGTAGAACACAGAGAGAAGCCATCCCCCGCCGTGGAGCTGAAGGGGTGCAATGGCTGGGGAAGATGGGAAGATGTAATAAACGCTGCATGTCCTCCTACCACAGAGTAAATTCCTTCTGGGCACAGGAAGGTTTCTGAGTCAGGACTTGCTCCCATGGGAAGGAGCGCTCCTCCTTCTGCGTTAGAGCCGCCCGCTGCACGCAGCCCAGCCTCAGACCAGCCATCAGTGAGCTGCTGTGCATTCCTTATGTGCCTTTTGCTCTGCATTTCTCAGCAGGACGATTTTCATTTTTAACAAGCTCATATTTTTCAACAAAGACCAAGAGTGACTTAGGAGTTTCTGGGTTTTATTTTCCATACAAAGCAGTCAGATTGAGAAAATGCAGGTCTGCAGTATGTGGAGCTGCAGATTTGATTGTGGAAAGTTCTGAAACCAGTGGGAAAAACCAACAATGACTCATCTTTAGCCTTTTATAGGCTAAAAAAATGCATTTTTATGTGTTCTAGTTAGTGCATTTAACAATTTGGATTGTACATATTGTAAGAGCAAGTCGCACACATATTAGTGCATGTATATGTACATATACGTATGTATTCATTGTGGTGGTGGATATTCCAGTCACCCTGGCCAAGCTGTGAACAAACATAAATCATAATACCTGAAGTCCCTGATCAGATTAACCCTTCATCCTCCGGCACACCTGGTGGTGCAGTCATATTCCCCAACAGGTTCCCAGCTCTGGCTGAGGTCAGTTTGAGACCAGGTACGGAGGCGGTCTTTGAACGACGCAGGAATCCTGGAAAAGTGGGAATTGCAGCCGTTTTTTGTTGGCGCAGAGGCCCTGCTGGTTACCGAGGCGACCAGTGCTGAGGGTCCAGCCCCGTCTCGGGGACTGCGGAAGCTGTCGGGAGTTTCCAGCGCTGCATATTTACGGGCGACAGCCAGCGCTTCATTATAAAGAAGTATCTGAGAAATTACATTTTTGTTGCTTTTTTCCTCTTTTTCTGATTTACAATATGAAAGACATTCCAGAGACCTGTGTGACCTCAGGGTGATATTGAAAAACTATAAAAGCAAGAGCTCAGCTATATTCTCTGCTCTTCCTCATGAACATACAGGATTATTTTCTACAGCATATTCTGAAGTGCTGTGTCCAACCTGGTTTAAATATGGCAAACTACAGGGATGAGTTTGCTGCCTTTGTGAAAGGTTTTGAAACCAGTTTCCCTTGCAAAAGTACGGGATGGTACTTTTTAATGATTTTTGCTAGGACTTAACAGAATTCTGAAAAAAAAAAAATTAAAGTGTATTAACTCTATAGGTTCATCAGATTGTGAAGTCAGTTCTTGGACTTGTTAGCTAAGATTCCTCAATAAGCAGTTCATATTGAAAATGAACAAATTTATACACTGAACATAAGGAGGCAGGTGTTCCCAACTATCTTTTGCTTCTAGAAATACTCTCATGTTTTACCGTGCAATTAAAATTATACCAGCCATATGAGATAGAGCTGAATTATTTTACACTATATATATATATATATATATGGTGCTTCTGTGCATGTGAGAGTTACGAGGCTGCCTGCTCTTGAAAGTGAAGCACTTTGTTTCGGTACCAGTAATTTTCAGCATGATAATGTTGCTTCAAGCTTTCCAAGAGCAGGACATCGGCCCTCATCTCAGTGCAGAATTCCATGTGCTCAACAGATTTTATTATTTTAATCTCCGTGTTCATTTTATGTTTTGTTCTCTGATGAGGGTGGTGACAAAGGTGTTGATCATTTCCTACCTCTATTGATGGATTTTGTTCTGGATGCAATAGTTTGAGGTGACAAATCTGATTACAGGGAGAAAACCAGACACTAAAGGGCTCTTCAATGTAGTGTAGACAGACTGAACAAGAAGCTGTGACTGCAAGTGGAAGTCAGACAAATTCAACTGAGCAAGGAACAAAAACATAAAAACCAAAAAACATAGCTCTCCTCCAAGTAATACCAGCTCTTAGTATCTTCAGATCAAAACTGGATACTTTCAAGGAAGTTACACTCTAGTCAAGCAGAAGTTATTGGTTTTCCTATGGAGGTAACTATGTGGAATTTAGTGACTTCTGATGTACCTGTAGTATGTTGGATTATACTGACCTATGGCAAAAGGTCAGAGCTAATGGTATGCAGTAGACCCCTCTAGCCACAGCTCCACAAACCTATCAGTTGCACACGGAGATGCATCAGATTTAATGACATTGGCTTCTCACAACCTGTGTCAGATTTGACTCAGGGACTAGATATGAAAGGTGCATGTAATGAGAAAAATAAGTAACTGCAAGCATAGTTATTATTTGCTCCATCTTGAATTCTGGTAGTTTAACTGGGCCAAACTGCAGTGGTGGAGTTTGATTTGCCAAGTGTGGTACAGTTACTGCCCTACAGCACCACTGGCCAAACCACCAAAGGGGGTTGAAGAAATCCAGGACTAGGCAAACCAGTCAGCAGCAGACTGAAGCCACTGCTAAAAAGTAGAATGAAAACATACAGCAAGAGCTAGCAATAAGAGTGGAGTGGGAAATGGTCAAACGTTGGCACCCCTGAGCCATTATCTTAATGTTTCTCAGCTGCTCAGGTCAAGCATTCACAGAGAGCGAGGGATTCAGAAGATGAGGATGGATGGTCAGAGATGCGTTCTTACCACTTGCCTTTCCCCTACCTGGCCTGAGACCCTCATGTGGGAGCTACCACCCTTCCAGCTCCCCTGCAAAAAAGGACACAGTGCACATACTATTTATGGTAGCTCTCTCCTGGAAGACCATGAAGTTTTGTAAGCTCCAGCTGTTTGAATCCAAGATACCATGTACCCTACTCCTCTATACCAGAGACTGGCGCTTCCCAGGGGCATGGTCTTACCAGTAAGGAGCAGCCCAGCTCCCCCACCCTGGCCGAGGACCTCACTTTGCTTTGCCTTCTACTTTGGTTTACACCCACTGCTCACCTGCTTGGTCTTTCTCATACATACCCACACACTCTCTCCATATGTATATACTTATGTTACGGATTCATATGGTAAGTCATATGAATTCCAGTAATATGTATTACTTCAAGTATTTTTGTACTACATAAATATTCTGTACATGAAAATACATAGCTATCATTAATATTCCCTCACACCCTTCTCCATCCTGCTTTTCATTAACTTATTATCATGCTATTACTCGAAGGAAACAAAGGCCATAGTTTGATTTGCTTAGCACAGAGGTGCACAATTAAATGCGTAGAAACTGAGTATTACTCATGGTTTTGAAACAAACACTGCAGGACTTCAACCTTAAGAGCTCAACCTTCAAGCCACTAAGAAAATCTCAGCCATGGATAAGAAATGAAGCAATTGTATTTAAAAGATACACTACTTTTGCTGTATTGGAGGGAGCCATATAAACCTCAAAGTCCTGTCCATGTCAGGTTATTAAAAAGTATTTAACAAGATTTCAGACCATATAGAAGCTTCTTCTCAGCCTGATTGCAGAAGATCTCAGTAATTCCTAGCTTAGACTTCAATAACTGCTAATAAAGCTTGACATTACTATGGTGAAAAGTCATACACAAAAATACTATAAGCTACAGTCCTGCTTATATCAAGCAGTAATGGGGTGAACCTCCTCTTGTTTTGAAGAATTGAACAAGAGAATTTAATGAATGTTGATCAACTGCAGTTAACAGCAGAAAGATCTTATCAAACTATCTGATGAAAATAAAAATTTGCTTGATAAAGACAATAGTGTTGATGTAATAAGATCTGTGAAGCATTTGATGTGCTTTTTTGAAGATTTGAATTGGGAATCTAGAACTATATAAAATAACTGTTTTACATATTATGAAAGTTAACCATCAGCTGATGGCTCTTGAAGTCTACTTGTAAGTGGGAAACTGCCACTGAGCAGGTATCTTTCTAGTAGGATCTCACTGGAATTTTTTCCCACATTGTCAAATTTTTATTAATAACCTGTAGAAAGCATTTAGTGACACCACTTCTAATAAAGTTTTCATATAAAGGAAAGACTGAGAAGTGATAAACAAGGATAAAAGCAGATCACTGATATAAAAGGATCTGCATTGTATAGAGAGCTGGCACAGTTAAATATGTGCTTCAATGCCAACAATGAAAGGCTGTTCATCTAGAAGAAAATATACATCATATTTAGAAGAAGGGAATTCTGGATTGCAAGATTTTAAGGCAGTATTTCCAAAAAAAGAAGAAATAATGTTCATGGCAGACTGCTGAATATATGTTGTTTCTGAGTAGCCATTGTGGCTACTATGACTAACGATATGGTTTAGTGAAATAAAAAGGAAAATAGCTGAAGGTTATATTGCCTTGATATTGGAATATCTGCTGTTGGAATCCAACACTGCTGTCTACACTTTAAGGAAGCTGTTTAAAGAAATCAGAGAGGGTTCAGAAAAGAGGTAGAAGAAAGACTGAAAAGCTGCAAAACATGAATGTAAAGATTAAAAATGTTGGTGGTAAAGTTATGTTGTTAATTTGATCGGTTCACACCTGAGTCCAGAGTCTTGACCATCCATGCCGTATTTCCCTTGACTCAGTCTTTGTGTCTAGTTTGGGATGAATCTACCGTTTATTCTAATGCAAAAACTTCTTCTTGGGGTGATTTAGAACATCTGATGTTCTTGAGCTTCGCCACTATTGACTGTATAATTGCAGTTTGTCCCCTCTCAATATTCCTGCGACAAAGTTAGCAAACGAGTAAGCCCAAGACATAGGTGTAGATAAAAAGTTGCAAAATGTCACCTTGGCTAATAAATTCATCTCCGTAATTAGAGCCTGGAAGTTGCTGTATTTTATGCACATGTTCAGGAATGAGCAACTTACTTAGATATTTCCCCCTTGCCTTCAGAAGCACATCTATACACAACGTCTCTTGCCTCTGTGCAAACATCCCTGATATGAGAAAGGCCAGTTGGATAGCTGCCAAGCTTGTGTTTGCCTCTGCCACAATGAAGTATGGAGTTAAGTGATGAGAGTCAGAGGCAAGGAAGGGCCTATAGTACAGAACCACCAACTTGGCTTGAGCTACTTGCTCAAATCTGAATCTGGGCACTGCTATGAAAGCAGCAGAGGTAAGACTTTGAACTTATCAGAGAGAAGGTCAAAAGAGCAGATTTTCTCAAATCTGTAGTTATCTACGTGGGGAAGAGTACTTTGAAAAATGCACAGTTCTTCAGTCTAGCAGAAAGATATGATAAGATCCAACACCTGGAAACAGAAGTGAGAACAATTCAGACTAGACATAAGGCTTGTATTTTTAACAATGTGGGTAATTAGGCATTGTGAACTAGCAAGTCAGGACTGCAACGGACTTTTCATCACCAGAAAATGTTAAGATCAGGTATTTCTCTAAAAGACATATTCAGTTCAACCGTAGCTGTAAGACTAGAAGCAGAAATTAATTCAGGGAAGTTCTTTGGCTTATGTTATGTGCAAAAGGAGGAGATTAGAATAGATAATCATAGCATTCCATTTTGCCTTAAAATCTGCATACTTCTGAGTTTGAAAAGAAAAGAGAAAATGCAGAAGATTTGTGGAAAAGATAGTTCAATTAAGTAGACATAGTGACAAATTCTATTCTGTCTATGCACTTCTCTCTCTTTTGTGCAGCTGGGACTCTACCCATTATATTTGAGCAGACTTGCACCAGTACCGACCAGCTGATTTGTTCAAGAACTGGAAGATTGTGCCTCCAGCTCGGCTTCCACTGTGGATCCACTGCACTTCCCTAAGCAACTGCACGAAGTTTAAAACAGGACAAAGTTGTCTGTTGTCTCCAGGGTCAGCAATACAATGCAAAATAACTGAGAATGAAATCTTCAAGCTTAGGTAGACTGGAGAGAACTAAGCATCTAGTTAGACCCGTAAGTTATATGGTGGTGCCACACTTCAAAGCAATAACTTAACCCATGACTCTGACAAGTCTGTCTGCTCAACTGTCTGCTTGCCTAAGCACTGAAATGTCAGTTCAGCAGATGACCTGAACCACCCATTCCTCTTCCCTGATGACCAAAATCTAAATGATATTTCCAGAAGTGTTGTATTCTTTGCATCATTTTTCCCTTTTTCACAGCTCTTGCAAATCTCTCGGACACCTGGAATTCTAGACCAGGGACCAAATCCTTCATCTCCCACAATGGCAATAAACTATCAGAATTTAGGATTAGAAATAGGTCGCAGCTGCCACGTGTAATGCCACGTATAATGCAGAACGGAAAAAGCCTTTACTGCTCCCTAAGAAAAGAAAAATTAACCCTTGACTTGCAGTTTAATAGTTACCTCTTATTTGAAGCACTTTTTCTTCCAGTTATTTCCAGGAAGAAAAGCTCAGAACTAGATCCTGCTCATGCTTGCTGCCAGTTAAACTTTTAGGGGTAGTTTTAGAACTTTTGAAAAAGAAAAGTTCATCTTCCCTGAACCTGTGCATTGCCTAACAATGCCCATAATCATTTGCTCCTCATTTCATCAATTTCTACATTTATTATAGTTTTATCACATATTAGAGATAGCTAACATTTTTTTGCATGGTTACCAGACCCTCTCTAATGTCAGAATGAAGCTGGGTGTATAAAGATTTCAAAGATTAGGATCACTGCAGGGCTAGCACAAGTCCTATTTATTTCTAAGATATCACAGCAGCTGAGATCAGATGAGGTATTTGGGCCAGTAGGTCACAGTTTCACTGGGAGAGAGGATGGTGTTTTCTGTGAGGGGTCCTAAGCCCAAGTAAACCAGGCAGCATATCATGCTGCAAAGTCTCCCAAGCTTCTCTCATGGGAGACAGCAGTGGCCATCGGACATCTCAGTTCTACCAGAGCTGGCTTTTAAAAACAGCAACATTAAATTGTACTGCGGCTCCCAATGTGTATGCAGACAAACTGAAGTCATAATTTTCATGAACCCACTCGAACATTGTTGACGTCCCTACTAAGCTTCAGATAATATTCTTTTTTGAAAATCACATATCAGCTATGTCTCTTCACATGTCAGATGACAGAAGATGAAAAAATACATTATGCCACAACTCACAAGAAACTTCCTCTGAAGCACTGACTTCAGCAGCAGCGTGGAGTAGGTGCTTTGCACAGCCCTCTCCAGCAAGCCCCCGTTCCTCACAGCACTGCCTTTTGATGGCTCGCACCCCCACGCTGCCCTTTGTCCAGCCGTGAGGGACGGCCGCTGCCAACAATGGCTCCATTCTATGAGACAGGAAGACCACTCATACGCTAAAATGGCAACTGTCTGTACAGCATCCTCTGTGGCAACTAAATGAATGTCAGCCTTGTCTTAGGCTCTGTTTTTCACATAATTTCTGCTTTATTTTAAATTGTACCTTGGCTACACATATAACTCTTTGAAACGTAACATTCTTCTGCCTCCAGTTTCAGACCCTCTTTCTAACACCAAGCAGTTGATGCCTCATACAGACTTGCCTGGCTCATGTCTCTATTTAACCACAGAAGCTTCCCAAGCAGTGGAGTCACGCAGTGAGCAGACTCACAACTTGGTGCACTGTGAAAATGCAAACCTTCCCGGCACACCTATATTTCGTGTGCACCCTTTTCTCAAATTTCTGCAGAACTCAAAAATGTGATAAGACCTTCACCAAAAAGAAAAGCAGTCCCTGAGATTACAAGCTTGGGTGAGGGCATAGAAAGGATGTCATCTGAGAAAGAAAAATACTTCAAAAAAAAAAAAAGCCACAACTTCCACAAGGAAAGCACAAGCAACCTTCAAACCTTTAAACAAGTGCAAGAAAATCACTGTCATTTGCTGTCCTGCTTCTTGTGGGTGTCAAGGAAGGAGCGGGTCTGGATTTGGTGTCGGAAAAGGGCGAAGAAACTGCAGACAAGTACAGGATGTGCAGCTACAGAGATGCATGGCTGTGAAAGACACAGCAGAGAGGAACAAGTCAAAACAAGCTCAGTTTCGGAGTTTCGAAACACAGGTTTCCTCACTTCAACAAACCCTTTTGTGCCAAAGCATCTACACAGCAAATTCTATCCTGGAGAAATCTTTCCCCAGTTGCTCACTGATTTTTTCTTCTTGCCCTTTTTCCCAAATAAGAGACCTTATATTCAACAATGCCTTGGTACATAGTAACGCATATTAAGGAAAGCACAGGCTCAGTTCAGATTTTTCTTGTTTACAATTTCAGGCTGAATTCTGCCCTCCAGTCCTGACTCCAACGGGAGTAACACTTGTGTAATTGAATACAGAATGCAACCCTTAGGGTTTTGGTCTGACCAGTAACAGAACTTTATGTGTGTTTAATTCATTTTTAGGTTTAGGCATTTCTTCAAATTGGGGCATAAGTTCTGCTCTTGTGTTAGGAATGAAAATTATAAAAAAGGGCAGAAACTTATCTTTGGTTTCGGTACAGTCGTACATCCATGCATACATACATATATAACATGGAGTGAGAAAGAGGGGGAGAAATGTCTGGAAGAGATTATTTTTAGAAAGGATATAACCATTAGACATACTTCGTTATTGTTGAAAAAGTCTTCAAATCAAATGCAGTAACAAAAGAGTCACTTCTTGTATATTGATGAGAATGCTTCAGTGCTCGGCTGTAACAGGGTCCTATTGTGAGGAAGAGAGCCAGCAGCAAACTCCCTCGGCTTCACTGAGAGGAGGATCAGGCCTTGCTGTTTTGAAGGTCACTGCATAATACATTCATATTTACAGCGCTGAGCACAGCATGGCCTTTTTTGTAGATGTTTACTTGCCTGTAAATTTTCTATTGTGAAAATGTGACAGTATTTAGGGTGGGATAAAATATACCTGAAAAAAGAGATTAACACAGTCATAAGGAAGGATATTTTCAGTACGAGACTCGGCCTACTTAAGTCTGTGCCTGTGATCAGTAATAACCACCCTTCTCTTGAAACACAGAATTCATTCCCAAAACTACAGTAACCCATAAGTTCTCAAAGTTTTACCAGGCCAAGGGAAAGCCGGTACTGTACCAAATCTGAAAGTTTAACTGAGGGAGGGGGAGAAAAAGGGCAAAGATAATGTAAAAAGAGAACTCAAAGACAAATCCATAAAAGAACCCCTAACACTATTTGGATTTTTGCTCTCTAAAAACGCATCAGAAGGCTCTTACACCAGTGCCAGTCTGGAGAGGCAAGGAACTGGGGAATTGTGGCAAATTTTAGGACATTTTAGGAGACGGGGACAAGAAGAAATTGCCAAGGTGAGATGGTATTCACCCACGTTGTCTGAGAACTCATATGTGAAATCAAATGGTAATGATGCTTCGTGTAAAGCAGCCACAGAGGCAGAGAAACAAAATGTGACTAATGTGACACTGATCTTCACTAAAGTCCTTGCAAACGATCCTAGTAACTGCAGGCCTGGAAGTTTACTTCTGCATCAGATAAATAAGTAGAGACCGTAACAAAACATCAGTAGCTGTATGGGAAGAGGGTCAAGATTAACTTTTGTACAGCAGTCATGCCCCAAAATCTTTTATAGTTGTTAGATCACATCAATGTGTGTATGGATAACACAGTCAGTTGATACAGTGTGACTGGGTTTTCAACAGACTTTCAACAAAACCCCTCACCAAAGACTCTTAGAGAAACAAAAACCTGAAGATTAGTCATGGGCTAAAGGGAAGGTATTCCTCAGGATTAGCAACTGCTGAAAAGAAGGGAAACAAAGGGGAACAGAATGTGGTCAGTTTTCACAGAGAAGGATGATTACTGGCAGAATCCTCTGGAGATCTCTGCTGGGATTCTGCTGTTCAACATATTCATAAATTATCTGGAAAACGTTAAGTAGTGAGTTAGCGAAGTTTACAGGTGATGAGAATTATTCAGGCTTAAATCTGTGTATAAAGTGTTATGGAAAGGTCTTATGAGTGACTCAAGAATAAAATAGCAGATGAAATGAAGGCTGAAAACTTGGAGGAAAACAGCCTTAAGAATATCTACAGGAGGAGAGGTTCTCATCTCAGCAGAGAGATCTTAGAGGACTGGGAGTCCTTTGGCAATGCCAGCACAATACTATTGACAACCAAAAGGCAAAGGGAAAGTTAGGAATTATCAGAAGAAGAATCGAAGACAGAAAATGTCATTGTGCTTTTGCGTAAGTCCCTGATACATCCATACCCTGAGCTGTGTGTGCAGTTGTGATGAGCAATGCTGAGGAGCACCAAATGATTTCTGTACGAGAAAGACCAAATATGCCTTTGAGAGTCTCAAATATGTCCTTTGTGCATCTGCTGATAACTTCACAGCCTGCAGACTGAGCCTAGTGTAAAAGTATCCATCCTACTGCATACGTCCTGTAGAGAGTCTGAGCAGCACAGCCAACACGATACGCTCAGGACTTATCTCATCCCATGAGAAATAACTGTCAAGTGTGTGCTCTATCAACCAAGCATTTCTGGAAAGGGTTGGCTTTACTATGTATGTGTTCTACAGGTGGTTTCTGTAAGCACAGCAACACTTTGCCAGGCAGTGGATATCTACACACTGCTGTCCAGGAAACCTATGCTGTGAGCACGGTAATCCTACCACCTTCCCAGGGGGATCCCCTCACATCTTCTCGTGCTTCTAGGGCATCCCTATGGCTCCTCCATGGCAGGAGGATCTAAACAGCAGCTAAAGAGGACTCCCTGAGATCTGCATGGCCAAGGTAGGTATCGGGAAAAGTCTTTTCTGCAGCAGATGCTGGAGAGTTTTAGAGAATATGCATTTTCCTACATGTATGTGTGCATGTCCACCTAAGTGTGCATACATGTGTGTTGATATCCCTCTATATGGCTGATACAGATGTTCGATATTAGATAGATATATAGCTGCCTAATTGTGAAAAGCACACCGTGTGTAGTAAATCATTTTACTAAGTCAGATTAAAGGTGCTATTACTCATGGCAATGTAATACTATCTATAATTTCTGTGTTAAACTTGACATTATAAATCCTTTAATCTGAGTATTTAAAAGCTGTTCTATGGCTCATTTTTCAAACAGTATTCCAGTTAGCACATTTACTGCTAATGAACCACTAACATGTTCTCTCTTTCTTAGATAAACGCTGTTGACCAACATTATTATTTGCTCGTCAAATAATTATTTTTTTGGCTTTTTAATTTAATTGCTTCAATAAAAATATACACCAATAATGCATTTTTAATTACACTTCCCAGGTGACCTATGCAAAAAGAGGTTTTATAATGAAGCCACAATAATTAGCCTGTCACAGTCCAGTTTGGGGCTATTGTGTAGTTGTCCTTTCCATGGTTCACCTTAGCCTGACTGGAATTCTAAAAACCTTATATATTATCTCCCATAACACTTAGAAAGGTATTAAAAATGTGTGCAGTACTGGCAGAAGCAGGCTTTCTAATTATTGTCAACTATTTCCAGTGTGACGTGGCAGATTCCCTTGAGAACTGAAACAACAGCCCACTCCAGGATTTGTAATAGGCCCTAGAGCCTAAGTAGTTGTAGACAGAGCTGTTTCCCTCAGGATAGATAATTGGTTTACATAGCAGCTCAACATCTGAACTAAATCCATTTTTTTTCTATTGTCATTTCCCTGTTAAATATACATAACTATTTGGGGGTATAAAATACAATGTGACTCACTATTTAGTAGCAGAATAATTTGCATGAGCTACTTTACCTGGAATGCTAATAACTGTTATCACCCTACATTTCCATGCATAAATGATAAAATATTATTAAGGCGAAATTCAGTAGTCCTTAATCAAGCACAACTTTCACTGAAGCCACTGGGAGATTTGCTCAATTAAATACTGCAAAACATATCTCTTAGTTTGTTGAAAGTAAGATATCATCATTAAGATATTCTACCTAATGTTATTATTGGTCAGCTTATTAAATGAGACCGTATTAATGTTTTGTACAGGTATAAGCAACACTGTAGGGTGCTGATCTTTTATCATCAGTTTATAAACCACTTTTATGAAATGCCCAATGACCGGAATTAGTGATTAAGACACAAATATATTTACTGTCACTGGCATTAACATGATTCTAGCAACTAAACATCCCGAGTCTGAGTTACAACAAACGTCAGAGAGATACTGAGTTTATTTTTAAAATAAATTTTACTTGAAGTTTGCAAATCTAGGAGCAGCATGTACAAAACTATTTTAAAAGCATATATCAAGACACCGCAATAGTAGTGGTTTCTTCCTTTAACAAAGGATGTCTTACTATTTCGCGTAAATAAGAAAACAATTGCAGAACATTTGAATAAAACTTATTTGCTCACAGCTTTTCAAGGAATGTAACAAAGATCCTGAGCCTGCAAGTACTGACTACTTCAGAAATTCAGGATGCTCAGAAATCACAGGATTACATCCTAATCCTTGTGTTTAAATATGATACCCAGCTGTGCAATGCAGCTAGAGGTTTCATGTCTTTGACACTAAATTTGGTTGTATTAGAGTTGAAGAAGCAGGACCCTCATAACAAGTCTCATCCTGCATTTTCTATTCCTCCACTGATTTCAGTGAGAATCCTGGGTGCATGAAAAATGAGTATTGTGCCTGTAGCTTGTTATCTGATGTACATAAGAACCGAAAATACCACATATATTTCTAGTGTCCATCGTTCATCACCAGCTCAAAAATCACATGGATGCTGTGGTTTCTAAAGCGCTGATTCGTCACTCTTTGTGCCTCATATTAAGATGTTGTTGCTGGATATTTTCTGTCCCCAAAAGGAAAAATTTCAGAAAAAGAAACAGTGGGAAATCAATTCATAAGAGTGGTCAAAATGTGATACCCTGAAGTTTGCAAGTCTTTGTAGAAATACCTAGGGATATTTTGTCTCATAAGAGGTACAGGTCAGACCCTGCACACCATGACCATTGCCATTGATTTCAGTGTATAGAGCCAGTGGCTCCAATTCTACAAAATACTCAAGTCCTTGTAAAAAGCTACTAAAGCATAGCAAAACCATTAAGCATGGGCTTAGCTTTAAATTAATGCTTAAGTTAAATTGAAGGCAAGAGGATCTAAGTCTGCATTTGCCTACTACCAAGAACTTCTTGTGCCCAAAACAAAGCACTGTATTGTGCTGGAAGAGGCAGCACCGGCTTCCTCTCGAAGCTCTGAGGTTGGTGTGGTTCATTCCAGAGATACAGCTGTCAACCTTAAGTATTTTAATGAACAGTAAATATTATTGTTAAAGCAAATCTAAAACTAAAACTAGTATGCCTAACATGCTTAAATATGACATGGCATATGTTACGTGTGTAGTAAGACTGAATTTCTTAGAGAAGCAGAAAGGATGAGGAAAAAAATCAGTCATGTGAGTTGTCAGATATAACCTTTTGGCATTCTAATAAACTGTTGCTTAGATAGAAATATCAGGCTATTACTAATGGCTATTAATGTGTACATGCTTCATGTAATTTTATAGTATCTTATTTTAATATCTGTAATTTTAATGAATTGCAATTTAGGAAAGAAACAATTTTCATTTACTTTATATAACATAATTATGGACCAAATTAACCCCACACTAGTCTTAATTACATTTAGTTTCATTTGGCTGATCAAGCAATTAATGTGCCACTGTATTTTGGAAGTAAAAACCAAGTTGTTATGGTCTGTCTTCAAAAACATGTACTCATCTCAAGTGTAGCCACTGTGTAAAACTGTCCTTTGGAATATTTTTTTTTTTTTTGGTTTACTGTACGTCCGTATGTTGCAGCACAAGAATGTGAGTATAATGAGGCCCTTCTGCACCTGGGGTCCTGTTATACTATGCTGCTTAATAATCTTCACTTCATGCCACCCTTTATCTGCTGTTCTCAGATTGTACTTGTGCTTTTCTCTTTTAATTGGGAACTAATTTTAATTTTGCCATTAGAGATGATAAAAAAGCCCACATATAAACTTGTATTTCCTCGAGCCTCTGTACTGTCACTCAGCGTTTTTTTGAAGTCAGGGCTGGAACTAGCTCTTTTTGCTCTTCTGGCTAAAGAATAGCAGAGGGAGAATATTTCTAAAAGCCAAGACAAGAAAACCCATAAAATATTGAGCTGCATACTGATGTTCATATTCGGGTTTTCCTCAGCACTCCGGTGAAATCAATGCCTGCAGAATGACAGCATGAAAGCAGTGTAACGGCTTTAGGATCTGGCCCATTAGCATTTAGTACTATCTATCAGCGTGTCTAATCCTTTTCAACTAATTGAGAGAAAACGGCCCTTTGCAATATAGGTATGTTGTGAACCTAATTGGGGTAGTACAAGGTTATTTAAGCACAGCTGATAAGCAGGGGCATTCTCAAAGTAACATAGGCATTGTATTAGGTATTTACGAGGATTTGGGGATGCTTTCAGAAATCATGGGATTCATGTCATAGCAATCTCTTTATGTTATTTTCATGATTTGAAAAAGCAGTGACTTTTCTCATGACCTTCACATTTCTCAATGGAAAACAGCAGTGCATTTAATAAAACCGTTTTATTAATGCTGCTATTTTTAGAGATAATTTGTGTAGTCTGGTTTCTTAGATGTACTTTCCAGCAACGTTCTTCCATTTAGAGGGTGGATGAAGCACCAGTCTACGAGGGACTATACCATTTGCCTTGAGAGTGCATGATGTTACTACTGGGACTAAGGCTTTGCTGGACCTCAGGAAAATCTGGGTCTTAATGTACTCTTCAGCTACTTCAGTCAAAACCTAGCACTTCTTTTAACTGAAAGAATTCAAAGCCATTTGTAAATCTTTTTTTTAGTTTCCTTAACTGCAATTCTGAGAAAGCAATGGCTTTACACTTTCTTTCTCTGCAGATAATGCTCAAAGCTAAATTTCTCTCCCTGAAGAATATTAGTCAAACTGACTTTGTAGGGTTCTTTACATGACTAAAATGAGTTGGATTTGACCTTTCATTTTTGACTGGTCTGGATGACAATCATCAAGCATATCATGTTATATTCATGTCAAAAGCTAAAAGATTTTTTTCCCCTACTCTTAGTAGAAGGAAAGACAGTGCTTTTTTTTTTCTCTCTGTGTCCACTGTAAATTCTCCACTTTTCAGCTGTAAAGGGTTGATGAAAATTTGGGCAGAAGGAAGGTGGAAGCATCTGTAGCCATACATTTAATCAAGATTTTCCTGCATTTCCACTGCTGGAACTGGCCCATCAGCCACTGTTTCCACTCAACAGTGTGACCAAAGTTGTTCATGGGTAGGACGATGTGGGTCACCTCTGGTCCAGGCTGGAGAACAGGCTGCACATGTCACGGCTTGCGGCAGTTTATCCTTCTCAGGCAAATAGTCTCACCAGGGTCACCTCATTTGTGGTTAGCTGCTGAAGTTCAAAGGCTGCTGCAGACAACGCTTAGCAAATAATAAAAGTAAATCTGGCATAAAGTCACTCATGACTTCTCAACTGTAGGAGAAACCAGTCTCTCCAAGATAGATATAAACTCTATATCAATTGGATGACACAGTAGTTTTTTGAGAATCAGGGGTCACAGTGAAGTATATCTTCCTGCACGCTGATTTGGGTGAGATCATGTGGAGTGTGTGAGTGAGGGTGGAGAAGTCTGGCCCTAAAGGAATAGCCTGATCAATTGGGATAATCTCAACAGGAATTTTGCCGTTGATTTCACTGGTAGGGGAATTTTACTCTCGTATGAAGCTTCACGCAGTTAGAAACAGATGTCAAAGATGGAATTGATTATATCTCGTTTTCCCCTAAATTCTCTCTAGTAATCTTTCTAAACCAAAAGAAGACAGTATTTTCTAATTGCTGTTATATACTACATTTAAGGGACATTTATATGGCAAAGCACAGATACATTCTGAGGCCTAAGCATACTCATTACCAGAGCAAAATGCAGTGTAATGAATTGCAATTGCTTCCTATCTGTTTTCTCTGTGCAAAAAAAATACACTGACTACTGAGACGATAGCATTTGTTTTAATTTCTAGTGTGAACAGCCAAACCACTGTCCCATACCGCCTACTGAAATAAGCACTGTGTTGACTCCTGAGTTGGAAACGTACAGGATTTTTAGCTGCATTTGCCAGCTGGCTAGAAATCTTTGGCACACTTGCAGTGATTTTATTTTCAAAGCACTACTCTTTAGTTTTTGACTTATTAACTGCGGTGAAGCGCAGGGCTTGCTCTTCCTGCAAAATTTGTCAGACATACAGATCATTTTAGAAAGAGGAAAGTGCAGAGTGGCAGGTGAACCGCTGCAAGTGCAGTCCAGCCTTGAGTGTGAAAATAGGGCTACAACTCTATGTGGCAGCCTGAATATGCCTCCCCAATGTTCCACAGCATGGAGAACATACATCGGTAACTGCTCAAACTTTTAATAAATTGACTTAGCTTTGTAGCAATTGGCAAAGCCGCTACCCCCCTCGTGCACCACCACCAGATATACCGGGGAGTGGTGACGGTGGAATTGCCACACTGCTGTCACGCAGAAAAAACTTTACTCTTTGCTACCCAGAGCTACCAGGGAAATGACACTTTGGGGTTGGATTGACTCCTCTGTATCCTACCAAAAAAGCAGTAATAAAGGGGAAAAAGTAAAAGAGAAAAAGAAAGGCCATTCTGAAAATTGCTGTTAACATGCTCAAAAAAGACAGCACAGTTGAATTATGTTTTGGAAGAACTGACTCCCAATATTCTTCTAGGGAAGAAAGTATCTTTATATCTGTTAGTGAAAGCTGAATAGCATGTTGACGACTACCTTCTCTTATTTGTAAGATGTTATTCTAACACAGCCTGTTACTCTTTATTTCAGAGGAAATTAAAGAGCATCCTAAATAACGCTAAACTACAACTGGCAAAATAATGGTGATGTAGCTTTTACCATATATTATCTTTGATTTTTTTAAATTCTGATTTTAGTTTACACATTATACATCATACATTTGTTCATTAGTTTGCAGAAGTCAGTCATTCATTCTGAGTCTTCCAGTCAGTCGGTGAAAATTAGCTAACGTTCTACTCTATTTCACACTCAAAGCACTTCCATTATGGTTGGATAATGGTTGTACCATCAATAAAGAGTATGAATCCAGTTATGTGGAGACCTCGGCTTAACCTTTCCATATGCTATTGATATTTATAGAGCTTCTGACATAATCAATTAGCCTGAAAACTGGCACTCATGGAAGGTAAACCCATATAAAGGAACCATTGCATCTGCATTTTCATTAACCTTTCAGATAAATATGTAGAAAATAAAGACAAATATATACCATATGTGACGTCTGCTAATCCCCCAAATTTTCTAATGATATTGCAGATGAAGAATAAACTTGTTTAGTGGTATCTTGATTGCCAAGTTCTGTAGCTGCTCTCATGAGTGTTTCAATCTTCAGCCAGACATCTAGAAACACCGTGAAAGTGAAATGAGATTAGCTGACTCGTATGATACTCTTCCCAAACTAGTACTGAATTTAAAGTCAGATGCAAAGCCTGGTTTTGTATGGTAGCAACTGTACTTCAGTCAGCTGTTAATAGCTGAAATAACATAGACATGATCTGGGAAAGAAATAATAAAACACAGTACATACAATCTCATATGACCACCCAGTCATGTAAGAAATCAATCTGCAACAGAGAGAAACTGAGTTTTGGTAGCACTTTTTTTTTTTTTTTTAAGCAAACACATACAAATTCCTTGTCTTCCTTATCCACACAGAAGAGGATCATCCTCCATACAAGTTTCAGGGGAATACGTAAACAAGCTGTTTTTGTCCAGAGATACCTGGCCCTGGAGCAGGAGCTGGAATAGCTGAAGTGGAACCCTGGCTTTATTGTGGTTCGTGGAGATTTGTACTCCCTTTCCACTGACATGCTGCGTAAGTATACTTTTGTTATGTTGGAAGATTTACTCTGTTAAACACCTGATTTTTGTTACTCCCTTGTGATGGTTCAGAACACGATTCATGATATTTTAGCCTTTTTCCAGAATAAAGATTTAGTCATAATGGAAGTATTTTCATCTTCAGAGAACAAGCTATATCTAATTATTAATTAAAATATTACTACAGTAGATTAGTTGCCCTGGCCTATATGTTCCACTCTGTTAATGCAAGTCAGAAGGAAGAGATTTCTGAAGAAATGAGTAGGAGAGTTGCAAAGGAAAGCAGCAGGTCCTCGGTATGATCTCTGTCAAATCCACAGGACTCATTCTGTGCACCTCAGGAATGGCAGCCATGGTTGGCTGGGCTAGCCTTGAAAGGAGTCAAAAGGATTGCTTCCCCAAATAATACGAATTCTCACCTACTGTGAGACGAAGAGATGTGACAGAAGGGAAATACAGAGGGCTGTAGGCAGGCTGGAGAAAAGGACCATATGAGAAGGTATCTACCATATCTGCTATCACCTTTCGGGTTTTACATTTAGATCTAGTTATGGTAACTGGCCAGGTTGCCATTTACTGGCAAACACGGTACTCCCATATTTTTGGACCCAAGTCATGTGAATTACTTAGGGACACTTAGGCAGATGGGGTGAAATCCCCGCCGCTGCAGCTGAAAGCAAAATTCACATAGACTTCAAAGGGGCCAGATTTTCCTCAGTCATCAAAGGATGTTGGGTCCTTCGTAATAATACCTTTACATATGCATAAGTACAGGCTAAAGAAAAATGGAATAGATTATATGTAAGGAAGAAAAAGTCCTCAGAGCCTGTATATTTAGTCCATAATGTTTGGTGTGAGCAGGCTGTTTGAAACAGCAATCACTTTGGTTGCAGGACCACATGGCAAGATATTCTGGTGAAAGGAGTGAAATTAGTTCATTAATTAAAGAGATATATGGCTATTACATTTGAATAGTAGAGCTAGGAAATGTAATAGATGGAAGGCTTTCTAACTCACAAGATGGTGTGGTGTAAATGAAGGACTTGTAACCTTAGTCTAGCAGCCTGATGGGTTTTTGTTTCAAATCCCATCCTACGCACTTAGTGCAGCTCTAGCCTTTTATTAAAATGGGAAAATATATTGTTTATAAAGGCTACTCTTGTCAAATAGTAACCAAAGCAAGGTGCAAAAAATGTATTGTTTCCATAATCAGAGATACACTGTAAAACAGAATAAAGTGATAAATACAGAGTATAATTGTTTGTTGTTGCTATCGGTCTGTGCCCAGTGGCAAGGAAGTCCAAATGAATTACAAAGAAATTTTTAATAAAAGAACAAAAAAAAAATAATAGGCTCCATAACCTGAAAGAACTTTGAATAAAAAATGTCCCCTGAAAGTGAAAGTCCCTTTAAAATCTCTGCACTTTCTCGCCGTTCTTTGGTTTTTTTCTTTCCCCTGCTCTTACTTAAAAGCCTCTGGGTGATTTGTCCTATTCCCTGCCCAATAACAGCCAAACCATTGTTTTAGGGAAGATATTTTTAATGTTGTATATTTTACTTTTTGTTTTGTTGTTTTTTTTCCTTTCCTTGGACATTTCATCCACACACCGCAGAAAATGTGAACATAAGCAGCTGCAATATGAGATGAACTCTGAACACCAAATAGGTAGGCCCTAGAGGGGAGGAACTGAAATATGAGCTGCTTATTCTTGGAGCCCTTTAAACCCTCCAATCTGTTTTAAATTATTTTGGTGCCTCTATTTAAAGGTTAAATTTTTGTTGTTGTTGTGAGCCATAGTTTAGTAATACAAAACCTGGGCAACATCAGCATAGAGTCAATTCACAGATTACACTGTGAGGTCTTTCCTGATCCTGCCTAAAGTGAAGCAGCATGTTTATACTTAGCAACACATTTTGACATGAATGAACTTTTCACGTCTCTGCTCATAAAATAAACACATACATTCGGCAGGAAAAAAAATCATCTCACTCAACGATCCAACTTACATATGTTATTTACAGACCATATGTTGAAATCTAAATATGGTTATGGCTGTGCAGCAATTATAGATGTAAAACATTTACTTCAGCGCTGTGCATTAAACATCAAACCTTTTACATCTTTCATTAAATCCTTTCTTTGTGCTAAGTCTTTAGCACATTAGATTTCACTAAAAAAAAAACCCCAAACTTATTTTCCCCTCCACCCCTTTCAAGCAAAATCTTGGCACCTAAAGCATTTTTTATGTTTTGCTTTTCCTCCTACAGTATTTTGTTCCAGGGCACTCATAATTTGAGCACTAGGGCTTAGATGTCAGCATGAACATAGTTTCGATGGCTGCTTTTTGCCTTTGCCGCTTTGAGTTCAGCTCTACTATGCGCCAATGGGAAATTCCTAAAGGCCAAGGCATTTTCAATAAATTAGCATCAAGACACTGAGTCTTTGTATAGCATTTAGGTGAAACTTGATTCAAAATGCATATTTGGGGATTTCTGACAATGCTTTCTTTGTTTTTTATGCAAATAGAAAAAGGCTTGGAATCTCTTGAATTTATATGATCAAAGATGACCACCATGAATGTGTCTGGAAGCATTACCAAATGACAGAAATACCAGAGACAGTTATATTACCAAGATTAAAATAGACATTTTTAAAAACTGTGCCTTCTAAAGAACACTGTTTTTTTGACAATTCATTAACTTTACTTATTTGTAATCAAACTAATTTTGAAGCATTGCATTTGACATGATACACATCAAATGTTACTGATGGCTGGGGACTCGGAGACTTTTAAAATATAACAATTAAAAGGTTTCTTCTCCTCTCAGTGGGCAAATTAAACTCTGTTATAATTAATTAATAAGAGAATTACACACTCTTTTTAAGACATGAGTATGATTTCAAAGATATTAAGTAGCATGGTATATATTCCTTCCACTGCAGCAACTAAGATCTGAACTTAGTGCATGGATCTTTTTATTTAAACTGTGATAGGAACACTCTCTGTTTTGTTCTGCTGGACTGTTTTCTTTCAATAACTGCAATCAGCTAAAGAAGAAAGGGTTTCCTGTAAAGATATTTCAGTTGTATAGGTCCACTGCTCTAGATAAAAATCAAAAATACGTTATAAAAATGCTAAATAACTGGTTTTGGTAGTCCAGATTAATGTCAAGGTACATTATGCCACAGGAAGAAAAAATGTTATTTACCTAAAAAGAACAGTGAGTATTTTATCTGCCCCTCCAGATGGAAGATTTGTATTTTTATTTTATGTTAACATAGGCAACAGAGTGAAATGAAAATACAGTCCAAAGAGAACTGATTTTTACAAGGTTCTTAGAAATGTTTTGAAAATAATTTCTTTTGTGCTATCGTTTACTTTTTTTTGCCTTAGTCATGTCCCATAGCTGAAGCATTCAGGACCCTCAAGCTTCACCTCCCACCAGCATTTACTCCATGCTACGCTGCAGTGGACTTTGAACCCAGGCCGTGCTGTCTGCTCTCATGATGTTGTGGTGTATATGCTCATTTTGTCTGGTAACACCCCTCAGGCAGAGTAATATCAACGTAGTGGAATCTCCCATAAAGTCTAGGAAGAACTACCAAGAAGGAGTGAAGAAGACAGGTAAGGAAAGGAGCAGGAAAGTTATCCACAGCAAGCACAAGAAACATATTTTTGCAATTAAGGAACGTGAGATTTGATACAGTTCACAAAAGTCTCTATGTTGCTCAGCTCGCTTTCAGAATGTTTTCCAAAATTCTGTTCCTCATTATGCTTCTACGAAAATACATATATTCTTATTATTTTTAGGACGAAACTCTCTGTCACACCATTGGTGGGTCTCCATGAAAGCTACAAATAATTATTTTCTAGATAATAGCCCAAAGTTGGTTTTTTTTTTTTGCTACATATTATTAACAGAAGTCTGTTTACAGACTATTGAAATTAGACAAATTGGAATTACAGTGAACAGGGATTGAGACAATGGGATATTGATTACTGCCGGATCAATACTCTAGCTGACATTAAGCTCTGCAAAGGATATTTCTGAAGAAACTTGTCAAAAATGCATCATGGCTGATCTGAGTCTCTGGGCTAATATAGCTCATTCCTTGGCTGATTCTGACAGGGAGAGGTTATCATGCAAGCAGAGTCTACTGCAAGCTCTTCTGTTGCAGAAAACCTTGCACAACTGAAGTTTTTTTCCTTAAATTTTCAAATAAAATTCTGATCAATTACTTAAATTTAAGTTCCTTTTACTTATTTATTCACTTTCTGGTGGAAAAAAAGGTTTCCCAGTCCTAATCATAGGACTCAATATATTGGGAAATTCTGAAGGTACAAATGTGCCACTTAATTGCTACATTATTTGTGGTGTCAGCTTTGAGACCATTGATGAAAATGGGATTTTTTTCTCTTGACTTCGCTGGGCTCTTGAACAAGCTCAAAGCCCACAGCAACTGGAGAAAAGTTTCCTTTGTTTCAGTTTTACAGGTTTTTTTATACAGAGATACACAGTATCACATGTTGGTGGTTTTTTTTTATAGTTTACCATAATTATGTCTTTGCTTGAAATTCATATTTAAACCATTGCATGGTTGTCATGGAATTGTTGGTAATGTGTGATTACATTATGTTGTCTTTTGCCAGGACACTTGTAAATGAGACATTATCCTTGGAGATTTTCTTGGCTGAAAATGTGAGTAATTAAAAATGTAAACAAATATTATTCATTACATATGCCACAATAATAAATACTTCAATATAATGCAAGTTAATGACTCTTTAGGGATCCAGCCTAATCCTGTTAGAGTGTTTCATAGGTGTTCAAACAAACAGTTAAACATTTAATATTTTAACATGCATATTATATTTATACGATATAGTTCTCAGTTGCGAAAAAGCAGCATCCCTGTCAGAATAATTATAGACCATGAAGTGTAGGAGAGGCAAACGCGGATGGAAACCCACAAGGTGCTCAAGCCTTGGTAGCCCTCGATGCTCAGGACAGCTCTTGGTCTGCTTTTCAAACAGGCATTGGGTAGGGGGAACAGATCTGAAAATGGGGTATTTCTTTTGCTTTCTTTCCAGTAGAGAAGTTATTATACCTCTGACAGGGATATTTCTATCCAGAGTCTGAAGGCACCTGCCCTGGGAGGGACGTAGCACATCCAGCCCTGCCCAGGGTGCTGCCGGGAGCCGGGTGACGGGAGCACAGCACGCCTCCAGCCACGGTGGTGTGGGAGAAGGGCACAGATCTGTTGGAAATGGGTCTGAGATTCAGCAACCCTTTTTGAGAGGAGAAGGTGGTTTGTTTCTTTCTTTTCAATCTTGCTCTCAGAATCAAAAAACAAACTAAATCAGAGGAAGGCATGGTCTGATCCTTCAAGCACCAAGGGGACATTTTCAAAGGTGTTAAGGGGTAATTAATTAGCCAAATCCTACTGAAATGAAATGACATTTCATGCCAAATTCCCCCTGGCTGTGTGGATCATTCCAACTTGTAACACTTCAGCTACAAATCTTCATTCTGCCAGTGACTCCATTTGTCACCTTGATGAAATCACTAAAACTATTTGCTTCTGTTCCCCCATTTGTACAATAGCAGCTGCAGTTCTTACTTCCCCGTCTACTTATGCACTCTCCAAACTTGTCTCTTGCCTGTTCTTGACTTCATTTTCATGCTTTTCCTTATGCTTAGAATAACCTCCCAGCAAAATTTGCCAAATTACCTCTCTGAATTCATACTGAAATCTCCTAAACACTCAGACAATCTCAGAAACTTTTCAATTATGATTTGCTGTAAAAGGACAGTGATCCTAGGAATCTGCATAAGGATGCTGTTGAGTCATTCTTATACCAGGCACTTAAACCTTGCATAGAAGTGCTCTTTAATTACTTTTAAGTCATATTAGCAGGTAGGTCTTATTAGTTGCACTAGGGATTTGTACACTCCTCTGGATGACAAAGCAAAAATCCAGGGATCAGTTTTGAAGAAGAAACAAAGACTCTAGTTTATTCTATGTCCTTTTTTTTTCCTTTTCTTTTTTTTTTCTTTTCTTTTCTGGGATGGGCTTCCAATAAAGCCAAACCACCTGGGAATGGGCAAGAGAAAATAGCCTGTGCTCATTTCCTAGGCTTTCTCAAGAGGCCAAGGTCAGCTCTCTGACTGCTGAAGACATTATAGGTGTGGACACTTCATAGCTATCCTCTGCTTACATTGCTCTGAGGACACCACCTGACCTATAAAAAAGGTGATGGGATGACAGGTAGGCAGCAACTCCACCTGCACACTTCAGCAACAAAGTGTTTTAGTCAAATCAAAACCAATAACCCCAGAATGACATGGTCATGCCTAACCAGCATAGCTCTTCTACAGTATTTACAGAAAATTCTATTGCTATTTTTCGGTATATCTACTAAATAGGACCTTTTTCCTCTAAGCGTTGTGTTTCCAAAATTGTGTTACCTGTTGCCTTTAATAAATGGCTTTGTTTTATCTGCTGGAATATGTCTAGTTTTGCATCCCATGATGTTTGGTCTCTCTTGTGGTTCACAGTAAATTCCCAAATTTACCATAAAGGACTTACTAATCCTTAGGTTTGAGGTGTTTTCTCTCTGATTCTTTGATTTATGTCTGTTTACAGGTGGGCTGACTCTCACTTGCTTTAGTGCCTCCTCTCCTATCACAAAAATGTAAAGGAATGCTTGGTACAGTTGATAATGGATAACACCACCCTTGGTTTCTTTACAGCTGCATAAATATAGAGAGATTCCACAAATCATAACCAATAAAACCAAAGATCAGCTATCCCCTTATTCTAGTCAGTAGTTTACCAATAACACATACTTCAAAATATTGTTCGGGAGCGAAGCTATTGGAGTACAGCCCACAGTGCGTTCTGCACAGTGTGGTAAGTGAAATTCCCAAAGGCAGTTAATGTACTGCGGTCTGAAGTCAGCTAGTATCAGATGTTTGCTGCCTCATTTATTTTGATTAATTACTTCGGTGGGGGTGGACCAAAGAGGAAGCCAAAAATCCACGTTGGGGAAGGCAGAACTGCGCTACACTGTCTCTGTGCTTAAGAAGTAAACAAGCTATGCAGCTTTGCTGTCTTCACTCCCTTTGACTCCCTCACACTTTGCAAGGAAGATTTGCCATACTGTTAAGAGTGATGCAAAAAACCCTGACAGAGCTGAGGCATTGGGGTTTTTGTGCAACCAGTGCCTTCTTTGGAAAGAGGCTTGCAACTGCTGGCACCAGTGATCTGGGATCACTGAGTGGTTTCAGTGATGTTTGATAGTCCCTAGCCTTACGGTTTTCTCCCCCAGACTTTTTCTTTTGCTGTCAACTTCACTACAGAGTTCCTGGAGCTGTTTTCAGGCTCCAGCCTCAATCACAACTTTTCTTCCTACCACCAATTCTTTCATTTCATCACTTGTCCCCTCCTGCTACCTTCTGTGAGTGACATTGCTGCACGGGGACTGCGGCGGAGGCAGGGGACGGCAGGAGAGATGTGCACATACCTCTCACAGCTGAAATCACGGATCTCTCCAGTTTGGCTGTGGGTGATTATACCACCTGCTAAGCCTGTGGGAATGGAGCCCTGGGTGGTGATTTCAGCCATAAACTTTTCTGTTTCGTGGTGTTTACCTTTGCTATCCCCTGTGACAGGCTTCTCTTCTGAGCGGTAGCCTATGGCACTTGGCCGGGGAGACAAGACTCCCGCGTGATGCAGTACACAAAGAGTGACAAATTAAAATGACAGGGCTGTCTTATGAGATTGGGATCTAGTGAAATGAAATATTTCTGGTCCAGATAACAGAGGCAGTGCTACACGGTAATACGTGGGAAAAGCCAGTGTAATTTTCAAGTGTCTTTAAGATAACTGAGTTTGTCACTGGCCCAGTCCTATCATGACGCATCTTCCCCAGGTGGGGCTGAAAGTGTGGCTGGGGGGGGGCGCGTTTGCAAAAATAGCTCCATCACATGCTGTATAATGGAAACATTTTCCATTTTTATCTCTGCTAGCTGTGTTAATGACAGGGATAAAATGAATCCAAAGAGCCATCGTGAGCTGAGAAAATCATATGATGAAAACTTCTTTACAATGAAATTCTGCATATTATCCGATTGCCATTTTTCCTTTTGATTTCAAACTGAATAAATAAGTTTAAAAATCGTGTACACATACACACAATGCTGCCCTCTGATTTTCAGATTCCTGTTCTCCAACTTAACCAATAAAAAGAGACAGTGTCGATCTTCTGCTATCAACATTTCCTATTCCTGAGTTTTAAATTCGTTGTTCTGTATTTTAAATAAAGGCTTGAAAATTACTTTGAAGGGCCCTTTTCTCCCAATGGGTCTCCATTGGATACACACAAATATTTTGTGTTCTTAAACACAACACTGATGTACACAAATGGATAATTGCCTCTACAACTTAGGTATCTAAATCTCTGCCTTTCAAGTGACATTTTGCATGCTCATTTGTGTGTAAGATTACAATGAGGCTTCAAGTGTCCAGACTGCATCAAAATCATTCCTGAAATGCTTATGCCTCTGTTTAATTAAGTTGAAGTGAAATTCATGTTATTCAAGCACTGTTAAATCAGGCTGAAGTTAGTGAGTCTGAATGGCATGCTGTAGCATGATTTTAAACTAAAATATGTGGCATTTTAAGGAGCTTGCTTGCTTTCTGTTTGAGAAGCAAAGCCCAGGAGTTTTACAGAGCTACCCATGGAAAATTAAAGGCTGTTTGTCATATTACTCAAAGTCAGGAAACTCTGTGTTGATAGAAGAAACAGAAACTCCTCTCAGAGATAGAAACAATTCATGCCTTGCACTAAATTGGTAAATAAAATAAAAAATTTCTGAAGCACTCTAGTAACTGAAAGTTGTTTCTCGAGTGAAGTAATATCCAACCAGGAGTGCAATGGTAGCGAAGCAAGATACAAATCATAGCCCCCCTACCTTCTCATTTAATTTCAACTTTAGGACAATTTCAGTCCATCACTGTACATGTTGAAAGGGATCCCATTATTAAAAATTCAAAATATTCTCCATGCTCTTTTATTCTAAGAACTCCCAAATGCCTCAAATGTACAGAAACACACATTTTTAATGAACCAAATGGACTTGTTTTTATAACTGACAGGAGGTGCTGGGAATTGGAATTGGAGGGGGGGGAATCAGCTAATTAAATCTAAATCACCAACAGCGAACATAATTTCCTTGCCCAGTCACTCCCAGTTTCACCATATTCCTTGTCCCAGTCTCATGCTTTATTTCATTCTCTGGTTTGGCTTTGTTACCTTTGAATTTTAATTAGGTAGCTTCCTCCATGCTGCCTGGGTGCCACTCAGCAATGCACGTCATGGTGTGTGAACACAGCGTTGACAGGCTTGTTGCTGTCAGCTCCTGTGCCCCCAGCCTGACTCCCCACGCTGGGAACTGCCTTCCCAGGGAGGATCCAGCTCCGCTCCGACAGCCCTGGGCTGGGCAGGCTGCACAGACCGCACGGGCGGGATCTGGTCACGTACAGAAGGTGTGCCTGATGTGACGAGACCCTCCAGGACTTTTAGCAGCTAAAATGGAAGAAGTCTCTCCTCATGTGCAACTGCAACTCTGCAAAGCTTATAGCACGGCCAGATTTTCACGGGGATAGGAAAGGCTGCTTCCCCGCCAAATTTCAAGTTGCTTTTCTAACATCCAAGGCCACTGGATATGCTAGAAAAGGAATTTGCCAGATTTCACCAGCATTTTTGGTCTTTTTTTTTTTTTCTTTTAACTAACCATATTCTTGGAACATCTGAATCTTCTGAGATGTTGTCATAGCAAAATGCACCTCAGATGGTTCAAATTTGGCAAACACTTGGGAAACAGAGTTTTAGAAAGGGACTTGCTGGGAAACCTTAATAAGAAACAGAACTAACAACCGAGTCGATGTTTACACTAAAAGAACAAACAAATAAACAATTGTGCCTTTTAGTAACCTTGACAGTAAATCTAATCAGCATAACAGATTGCAATAGATCTCTTTGCCATAAAAGTGAGAGCTTCGAGCAAGAGTTAACAAAGGTGGATCTTGATTTTTTTACTAGCTGAAGAAGGGTAGTACATACTGCAATATTCCAAATTCAAATGGAGAGTGAAAAACTGTTTTGCAGAACACACAACTGTGTTAGGGAATTTTATTCTTTGGAGATAATCGCTTTCAAATTGGACTCCTATTATTCACTACGCCATGATCCACCCTGGGACCTAATGTGAAAAAACCTGCATATTAGGTCTGCAGAAACTTCTTTCCTGCACAGGGTTTTCCCAGATTAGAATAAGACTTTCCTTATAACATTTAGACAGTTGCTGAAAGTATGCTTTAGGTACCATTGCCAGAGCAGCCCTATGCTGGGAGGCAGAAGGTGGGAGCAATGCAGGGAGGCCCTAGGGGAGAAGACTCACACGGATCTACCGATCAGCATAAATAAGAAAAGGGGCTTTGCTGCAGCTGTAGCCACTGAGCTGGAGTAAGAGTCATTTTACAGTGGGCTGGAGATTTCAGGGGCTGTTCCTCCAGTTTCCAGCTTAACCCAGTGGAGGATACTGAATATTACTTCCACATTCCCCTCCAGCATCACCTGCATTAAACCAAATCAGTCTGGCCTTGCGAGTTGATTATAAGCTATCTGGAGCAAAAGGCATGTTTTCTTTTTTTGTTAAGAAGTGGGGGAAATATACAGCAATGTATACCCTGTTTGTAATAAAACAATGAAACTGAGAAGGCACTACTTAAGTTAATTCAATACTGGCCACAATATAGCTCAATTCGATTGAAATTGAATAAACATTTTCATATAAATTCAATTAATTGGTATGGGCTTAAGCATGCAGTCTATGTTGTGAAATTATGAACAATAACTTGTTCCACCAGCACTGTTAAATAATTGCCTTAAGTCAGAGGATAAAGAATAGAGAAAGCTGAAAATCCATTATACTCTGTAACAGTCTTACTAAAACTAATTAGCTGCTATCTAAATTTTCACACCTCTATTTCATGATCATCTTTTCTACTTGTAAAAACAAACACATACATTCTGAGACGAGGTAAATACAAATGGTATTTGAAACATCAACGTAGTGGGTCCAGTTTTGAGTTGTGCTCTGTCTCCCTGGTACATGGCAGAGGCTCCGGCAGTGCCTGGGGTCTCGGGAAGGGAATCCTCCCTGGAGGGAGGCAAGAGGGGGAGCCCCCAAAACAGCCCGTTACATTGGAGCTCCAAACGTTCACTCAGAGCTTTATACATTCATAAAGACTACTAATATTTAAAAAAACCTGACCAATGTGTTTTGCAACTTGAAAATGTATAGATTGTTGCTAAGTATAAATAGGTCTTGCTGTGCAGTATAGCAGTTAATGCTTATAACTATTTCTGCAAGTGGTTATGTAATGCACTCGAGTAATTTGGGAAGAGTAGTACTTGCTGGGAAATGAAATTGTATATTTCTCTTTCAAATTAGTTCAGCCTATCTCCAACTTACACAAGACTCACAGGGTCAGTTTCAGGAAAGTACTGAGACACTTATTGTGGGAAAAGTATTATCATAATAAAATAGCAATCTTTTAATATGAAATTTTGATCTCTTCATGGAGTGCTCTCTTATATATTATGACAACATTCACTGGGCAGAGTTGTAATGCTATGACTTCGCTTTCCTGTCAGGAAACCCTTTCCTGTTGTGAAGAGACCAAGAAGAAGTGCTCGTCTTGCTTTCGTGGGCCAATATGGCCAAGTTTCATTAAGTCTTTCTCTAGTACTGTTATTTATAGGTTCACATAAGCACAGGTTTTAACACGCATTGGTTAATCTACTAGAACTTAAAAGCAACTCATTCAGCTGGTTGAGCTTGATTAGACGGGGAGACAGAGATTGCCCTTTAGCTAAACTCTTTATTAATTTGCAGTATGAAATTTCTAATCTGAAACTCATAAAGCATTTAGAAAATCAATGCTTTATGGAGAGAGGATAATAGAGATTGTGAACTTAGTAGAAGGGAGGCCTTTTGGGTATTTACTTTGGACACATCATTCCCAGAAGATCTGAACGAAGAGCTGTATCTAAACTATTTTTATGTAAGAATCCTTTGAACAAGCAAGTTCATCCTATTGGCATCCTTCAGCTCATTATAACTGAAAAAGTCTTAAAGCACTTTCAAAAACCTGTGCATTTTCTTGGAAGCAGTCAGTGAGTGCAGACAACAGTGGAAGAGAGGACAATAACATTTACTTTTCAGCAAGACGAAGAGTTCCTTGCTTATTTATCAGCTGCAATAACACTCTGGCTGCCCATGAGACTGAAATGGAGTCGCTATACTGGTAATTACTAGACTAGGGCATCCTCCAGCTGTTCTGGCAAAGGTTCAGCCTTTATTTCCTCACTTTGCAGACCATGAAACTCCATGGGAAATGTAATCATCAGTCCCTGAGCAGAACACGATCCTTTTGCATCCCCAAGCTGCCTTTACACAACGTTAGGAACTCGAGCTTGTTCTATGTTACTTCTTTTGTCTTGTAACTCTTAAATTTTATACTATACAGTGGCCCAGGCTAGACAGTTAACCAGGTTCAGCCTTGCCTATAATGCAGTAATGTAGACACTCATACTGAAAGATGTTCATATGTGGTCTTAGCCATGCTCATCCCAATAAGGCACTAAAACCTAAAACTTCCATGTACTGGGAGGGTTCCTCAATCACTGCATTTTTAAGCTTTGGATGGTAGGTACCATCTTCCCCGTTAGCAGCACCCATGCTGTGCCCTGAGTCCCATGTCAGAAGAGCTATCACTTCTCTAGAGGTGTCCTCCAGAGAGGAGCTCAACCCGAGCGCAGCGTTTCCTACCGCACCCCAGACAGACAGCGAGGGTGGGGTGTGCCCGACGTGGCCATACGGAGTCACTCCTCGGAGGGTGCCATTGACAGAGGAGGAATTTCTCTCTATTGGACTACTTCTGTAACATTTTGTTCTATCCTTCCAACAATCAAGCCAGTGGCCTGTTGCCAAGCTGAGAGCCTGCCTTGGCTATCAGATCCCATTTACATCAATGAAGAGTGTTCTAAGTAAAAGAAAATGTTCACAGTCAAAACTATACTCAATGAAATCAAAATAGTCAATGCATTGCCTGGGAAGAGTGGTGCTGCCCTACCAAATAAGTGTCACTTTGGAAGTAAGGATATTAACAAAAAATATATGTGTATGTAAAGTCCAGACACTTGTTTTGACAGTACACGATTTTGGTCCGTTGTCAAACTTTCTATTTTCACTTCCCTTATTATACTGGAATTACACACTCATTTTCAATGAGTACATGACGATGCAGGAGATTACCAGGGTACTACAGCACGTATTTGCCTTTAGATTGGCTTAATGTATTTTTAGGTTTATCCAGCTGGCTTGGAGACTACACATGAACAAAATTCAAGCCCTGCTTATGCTTTAATTATAAAGGTTTACGCTGGGCCTACACTCTGTGCATTCTCTTTACACAGGGGTACATTTCTGCAGGGTGATTTAGATACTTTACATGCCTCGCTGGATCTCCTTGTTGTAAACATGCAACTTTATTTAAAATATGAATTCCTGAATAAGACGCAAATAAAATTTTAAACAAGAGATTTTCATCAGTAATTATCTACCAATAAAAATAGTTTTATACGTTTAATAATGAATATAATTGGAAATTTTTATACACATTAATGTGTAAGTATTTGCAATTATTGGTTTACATTATTTTTCTATCAATCTTTATATCTCTATGGAATAAAAATCCAGAACATTTTTAACCTAAGCATATACATTTGTAAACTAGATAAATGTTGTGATTATCTCTTCCTGTATATAATTCCTCATGAGGGATTCAGTTAATTGAACATACCTTTCAAAACATAATCTATGGCTTAATTAAGCTTAGCAAATATAAAATTTGAAACCACATACCCTCTATTGGCAGCAAAGTTAGGGATTTTTTTTATTCCTTTTTATCCACCGCTGCTAATTACTTTATACAGGCACATAATACATGCAGGTAGCATGACTACATCCAAAACAGAAGTTAAGTTTTTGATTTCACTGTCAGAGATCAAAAGTCAATTTTTTTTATACATACACCAACTCTTTCAATAACAAAATAAGAACTTATTGATGTTGAGTAAATTTCATAGCTTGTAGAAAAGACACATATCTTTGTAATGTGTGAAATTTTAATCAGAAATGTTGTGAAGGATAAAGGTAAACTGACTGCTATAATTAATGTGTTCTGCCACAGAGATTTAGCTGGCATATTTGAGAAGTGCGGTTTATGTTAACTATTCCACTGCTTGAATTCTGTCCTCGCTAAACGGTGGTACTGTTCGATGGTTTTACGTTACGCTGCTTTCCAGTCATCAGTAAGCTTTTTCTTAATTTAGGGTATGGTCCTGTAGAAACTACAAACTTGCAGTAGTGCAATGGTAGATGGACGCACTGATGTAGACAAGGCTGTACTTGGTAGTGTGTATTAAACCTGATAGCAAAAGTTTTCAGGATTGAACCATTTGAATATTACCTTTCCTCTCCCTCTTTCTTTTAGCACTTCAAATATTCTGCTTGTTTTATAGTTCAATTTATGACAACTTGTGCCCACAGCCATAGTGTCCTGAATCAAAAAAGGCCATGTTGCCCGTGGAACGCAGAATACTAAAATCTATTATCACAGCAATAACAAGGACGGAGTTATAAGAAGATTATTGTTCTCAAAACAAAATGCCTATCTGTTACATCTAATGTATTTTTGGAAAAAGCCCAAGGCCCTGATTCTGCCACCATTCCTTGCATTGAGTAGAACCATATGGTCCCATTGGAGTTGATCTAACTGCTTTTGGAGTATGCTACCACTCAAAATAAATAAGAGTGGCAGGATCTGGCCCTGAATGAGCACATGGGCTCTGCACCCTGCCCTAGAGGTTAACAAACTGGGTAAGAAAATTCCAGGGCTGAAGGGGATTCAGCTGAGAAGGCTCGCTCTGATACAAGCTCCCACCCCTCCAGATGTAGGGCCTCTTTGGGGAAATGCTTATTCAATGTACATTTGCTTTAGTAGGTTTTATAAGAAGACACATTCTTTTTATATATAATTTATATATTGTCTTATTTCCAGAAACTATAAACTGCCTGTATAACTAATTGCTTTACTGAAAGAATGACAAACCTGGGACAGACAGGAAATAACAGCTTCAGACTTGCATTTTTCATTCTGAAGCAAGAGAAAGGACTTTTCGTTGTAAATAACATTTGTTCTCACTACTAAGAGGCCTCATTTTGCAGTCCTTAAGCACCCAGCTTCTCTCTGCCCAGCAAAGGGTAGGCTGGCCCCTAAATGCACTTTTTATCTTCCAAGCCAATAAAATTTTTAAAAAGTTGCTCTCACAAAGAGAAAAATATTGTTAACTTTTGCTGCATTGTAAACCACACATCAGTACAGCACACTACAGGGCATATTTTCAAAGGGCATTGGGTTATGAGTATGCAAAACAAATCACTACAATCTGTCTGAAATAGATGATTAAAGTGATTGCCTCAGACTGCAAATAGAGAGAAAAGAACTATTTACGAAAAATCCCTTATTAAAACTCAGGGATTCTGATCCTTTACTTTGCTTCAGCCTTGGTCGTATCAGTCTTACCTGAAAAGATCTACTGCAGGCGCCTCTCACCGTGCCAGTATGGGCGCGCAGCAGACAAAAGACATACCAGAAAGGGGAAGACAGATATGCCACTTAAATTAAATAGGAAATGAATTGGCCAGCAAGTTGGCATGTCTGCTGAGACAAATCATAGACAACATGTCTCTCAACAACAGAACTTATTTGTTTTCTCTTGCCAACAGATTCATCACTGCCCAGGCAAAACAGGCAAAATACATTAGTGTCATGGTAAACTGATAAAGAGAAGTGCCTCAATCTAGCATCCTCAATGGCGAAAGTCTTAGGGCTGTATTGATCTGTGTTATATAAATCTTGTTTTCTGTCTGCAGAAGTGAATCAGGAATGACCCTTAAGGTTAACAAACATTGTAATGTCTTTCAGCTGGGGCAGATGCCTATGTGCTCCACACATTGTATTTGGTCAAGTCCCATCTTGTCATTTTACTGCCAAGGAGCTTAACTAATTGCTGGCAATCATAAGACAGTTTGATGGAAGCAAAGAATTCCTACAATTGTTGCCCCTCTCCCTTTTTTTTTTAGCTTTAACAAGCACTCAAAGCCATGTAGCGGAAAACAATCAACACTGAATTAGTCAGCAGGAGTCTTAGCTGAGCTGGAACTTTATGTAATTGGCATGTCATGTTCGTACAGAGCCAGAAGCAGGCCTGATTAAGCTGATGTATTTTGTTTCAGTAAACTTTTACAAAAGCGGCTTTACCTCCTCTTGTTTTGGTTGCACGTCATCACATGTGCTTAACATGATATTTTTCTGGGAAGCAAAGACATTAGACAGTCGTCACAGGGATTTTGGGTTAGAGAAGTATTGCCACACTGGCATGTGAAATATTACATAAAAAATCAAGCATCTAGAAAAAGGCAGTAACAAAAGAAGCATGTTCATTATCGAAGCATAACTTTTACACCACACTTCTTTGGCTTGTGTGCACAAGTTCATTTTCTACAGCCTATTTATGCAGGTTTAAAAAAATAAGATGTTAGGTATAGTTTGTGTTAGAACTATTTCCAATTAAACTTGCATAGTTTTCTCAAGGTTTAGCAAAAATAATCCCATGCACCAAAGAATCTTGCCAGTGGAGATACTACTCAGGGCACTTAAGCAGTCCACTCTATCTGATCCAATAAAATTTTACTGTGTGTTTCACTTTGCCCTATAGATAGATTTAGTCTTAAAATGCTAAAAATGCCAGTCTGCATGGAGAAAGAAAGTAGCTAATGCTTATCGTTAGAAGTAACTCATAAAGCTTAAGGCATGCCAGCTGTATTCTTGTGCACTGGTGTGCTTCTTGTCATAACCTTAAATCAAACGATATAGTTGAACTTGGCATAGATTATTAAAGCTAAAAGAGTTAGTACTCTGTGCTTCTATTACGTCATAGTTGACAATATAAAGACAAGATTCAGGGAACTAATGGAGCTTTTTTCTTTTGTCGTAGAAAGGTCAAGCTAGTTTTCCACATTTTATATGTATGTCATTCTCAATATAGCAACAGAATCTCTTATAGAAAACAATGTAAGTAAATGTCTCTACGAAGCTACTAGTCACCTGATCAAAAGCCAATGTTGAAAAACACTTCTAATGACTTTCTCTTATGCATCAGTGCACCTACTAATGAGCTGCCAGAAAAGGCTTTGCAAAGCTTTGCTAAGATAGAGCAGGAATGTGAGAAGCCTGAGATCTAACTTCCCTGCTGTGATCCCTGCCTTTCTACTAACAGGGAGCCCAGGCACGGAGCTACTAATGAGCACGCTGGAGAGAGTGTCCAACCCAGCACTGGCTATAGACAATCCACCTGTCTGCTCTCCAGTGCGGGGTATGGTGCATGACAGTAAGACACCTCGTTGTATTTTTTCCTTAAATAATTTAGGTATTTATTGATTTTCTTCACTTTTTTTTTTTTTTTTTTTTCCATTGACCTTACTCTCAATAGCAAGTATCACTCTCTTTGGAAGAAAGTAGCAACTTTCAAAAAGAGGTTTCCCCCCCATAATTATCATTTAATTTGATTTAATGAAAACAGTGCCATTATGGCACATTATAGCTTATTCCTCTTTAAATGTAATCATGCATCCTGAGCTTGATATTACAAAAAATGCTAAACCAATATTAATAACTTCTAAAAAAAATCCCAGATGTCCTTTATTTGAAGAGAAAAAAACCCCAAATATAACAGCTGTCTGACACTAAAAATAGTGCAAATTGCATAAATTAGAGCCCATATTTCAAAGGCGCCACGCTCGACATCTTTATCTAGAGTCAAAAGCCAGCAGGGTACTGGTATAAAACATTTACTTAACTCTGTTTGCAGAAATTCTGTATAGATGGAATAGTTACTGCAGGATACCTTTCAACTCCAAGCTGTTCACATAACACATCATGACGATACCTAGCTCCCTTTGGGCTTTTCTTGAGGTTACCCTGCCAGTTAATATTTTGTTAGCCAAAGAGACAGGCTTGCAGAACAGACACTAGATAACATTGCCAGTTAGCAGTAGGATGTCACATTTACTCTGAAAGAAACATAAAAATGTAGTAACAGGAATCAGTAATAATTACTTGTATTATGCTCCACATTGTCATTGGAAAAAAATATTCAGTTCAAATAAGCCAGCCAAACGATTTGCTATTTCAACATCTTGTTGCCTCTGTTTCCTACCTGAGTTTTGACATTAAAAAACATGTGGTATGTCACAGCTAGGAAGAAAATGTGTCCTCAGTGCATTATTGATCTCCCATAGTTTCTTCAACTAAGTCTTCAACATTATGAAAAAATATCTTAGGGATCTATAGTCTCCTCTTGATACTAATTCTCACTGACATTAATGGGACTTGTGTGTGTGCACTGCATAGGGAAAAGAAAACAAACTCGATGTCCAGGACTAATACTCACGAAATCTAGTAGTAATATACCAGTGAATATTATTAGCACACTGTCACCTCCACAATTGTAGGCCAGTCATTCTGAGTGGCAGCATTAATTTTCAATTCAATAACTTCTGCTTCTGTCAACATTTTAACAATATTTAATTTTTTTTTTTTGCTAGCACCTTGGCTTTCCATTCTTAGAAGATTTTTAAATACTTACTACTTCTTTGTTGAAAAGAATACTTAACAGTTTAAAAACTGGCCTGATTTCCATCATTTCAGCTGAATTTCCAGGGGCTTGTTGGATATACAATCTTGAGAAAATAAATGTTGGGAGTAAAGTTTGTGCATGATGAAATAGATTATTCAGGTGTATAAAAGTTTGAGAATGCTAGTGAAACTGCTTGGGACAGATTTTTCTGAATACCTGCACTGCATTTAATGAAAGATCTCATATAAGTACTTCACTGTTCTCTTGATACTTGGCCTCAGTTAATACCTAAACGGTGCCTGGTAAAGCAATCTAAGGATCCTCTAAATATGCTGGAGAGAGTGACCAGATTTATGGAAGAAAAATCTACTGATGGAGGCTTCTGAGCAGCAAATAACCAGCTGCTAGGGGGGAATGCTGGGCTCACCAGTGCTTCTATAAACACTCTCTGGATGCTAAAGAAATCTTGCAGCATGGCACTCTCGTCCTTCATGTTTCCACCATACAGCAAACTCCTCTTAGATCAGTGGGAAATGGTGACCTTGTTATGCTGAGCTGGTTATGTTGGCTTTGCACTATCACTCACGCTTGTTGGGGAGCTCTTTAGCACTGTTGTATCATTCAGCGATGCTAAGTGGATGAGTCTGAGATAGATCTGCTCTGTGGTTGGGTACAGCTTACAGACCAGAATAAGTCCGTGGAAAGAAATCGGGTACACAAAGGAAATCAGGTGCACAAATCCCTTCATTCTCCATCCTTCCAGGCAATCCCACTATAGGATACCTGCAAGAGGCCTATAATCATTTTATCACCACCTACTCAACCATGCAATATGCACTACATTGTCCACCTCTCCCCCATCCTGCGAGATGTCTACTCTGGCAGGTCTCTGCATTGTAAGGTGGCAGCAGAAGACAGCTTCTGGCAACACACAGCTTCAGGAGAAGCTCCAGAGAAGGGAGGGACATTCCTACTCCTCCGTTCTTCTTCTATCCTACTCTGTTCTTCCAGAATCCCAGGATGAACAAAGTTGCCCACATCTAACACAACTCATTACATTTCCTGGGAACATCAGGTTACAAAGAACCCCTCTTGTGAGATCGCAAAGCCTAGCTTGCACATGGGGTGACTCACACAAACTCTCTTTCTGCATTTTTCTGTAAAATCCTCTGTGCCCGTTAGCACATCAGCCCTGTTCTCTGAGGGTACAGTATAATAGAATTAGAAGTGCTTTGAAGCTGCCGATCATATTTCAGTCTGTGCAATAAAGGAGATATGTGAGAGAATGTAGCTTTTCTAGCTCTATCTCAAAAATTAGTTGTTCAAAAAATTTCTGTGAAACATTTTTCCTTGTGAATGCACAGGCTTGTCAGAATTTCAAATGGAAAACTTCAAAGTGTTTTGATAAATTAAAAAATTTATAATTATATTGTTGCAAATCTTTTTTATTTTTTGATTTATTTAAATATAAAACCACAATAACATTACAAAGTCAGAACAGAGTATGTTGTTAGCACAGATTATCTTTCAAAATATTTCTTTTGTCCCTGTAATTTTTTAACTATATGGAAGATTTAAAAAAAATTCTTACTTCTTCAGAACGAAGACAAATTTTAAAATGTGAGAATTGATATTTTTTGATCAGCTCTAATTTATCATGAGCTCACACTTTTGCTAGTGGTTTGACAACTGAGTTTTCCCTCTCACATAATCCTGACATGAAATAAATATTCCTTTTAATAACTTTGATTCATTAGCAGGAAAGGTTGGTTTCCCCAAAGTAGCCGAAATATATATGGATTTATGACTCAGAGCAGAAGACCTCTCTAATTGATAGCAACAATTTACAGAGAGTTCCGAGAAGACTAATAGAAATGGTTATGAGGCTGGAAGACATGTATACATATAATTTCACACAGTCATAAGTAAGACATATGGGGAGAATGATAACAGTCTAAATTTTTAAAGCATATTAGCAAGAGCGATAGAGAAAAAATTAGACTGAATATCAGAAAAAAAAATTTCCTGAAAATGAGCTGAATTAGGCAGTTGAATAGTCTCCAAAGGACTGATGGGAACCCAACTGCAGAGACATTTAAAACTAGACTAAGAGGGCCATCTGGGTGACCTGCCAGGTTTTACTGTTTTCCATGTTGGTCTTCAAAGATTTGAAATAAATAGGTACTAGAAAGTCAAAAGAAAACAGAATGGAGAAGTTTCAGATCCAAGGCTGCCTTGACATGATTATTTTATATCTTAGCTGAGATTTGCAATTTCCTGTCATCTTATCTGGGTTCCTTGGTCAACTCTGGGTGTTAAGTCAATGAGATGCTGAGTGACTTACCTTGGCTGCTGGTAAAGTTAATGTGTTAGAACAGATTTTATACACGATGATTTATGTATTTAGGAATTTTTATGTCAATAATTACTGTACATGTTATACGACCATTTCATAAAATTACACATCACCATAAAATAACTGTATATGGCATATTTAATTTTGAACTTCTAAAGACAAAAAATGGAAGTAGTTACAATAATCATTATTTTCAATTTTATGTAGTTAAGTGGTTTTACAAAAAAAAATTAGCCTTCCAAATTACATAGTTATAATGTGTTAATGGTAGCATAACATGTCATTACATTATGCAACTTAATTTCATAGATATTATATATAGTTGGATATTTTAGACTCTTTTATCCTTACAGTTATTACAAGACACTAATTTCTTTCAAACCATATTCTGCTTAACACTTTTCAGTATAACCTTTGAGGATTCAATTCATTTGGACACTTGGATCACAAGAAAAATTGGTCTTATTGCCTCTATTCCTTATTATGAAATGGGAACGGTGCTCCAGCTCCTTGCAGTTTTCTCTGTGGACTCATGACTCCTTCTTTTTTTATTTTTCCCTGCTAAGAAAACATGTTCCACCAAGATGGCTGGTGGGGCCAGGGTGCTGGTCAGAGAGAAGATGATGAAAGTCATCTTGTCGGTGCTTTTCTAATTATCACCCACGAGGCTTGGATTCATCCTATCTAACTTTCATAACTGTACATCTAATCTAGGTATTTCAGTTAAGTGCTTGGAGTTAGGTGGGATGGATCTGGGACTAAAAGTCCATATATAACAAAGGTATCTAGGGTACTCAGACCGTTTAATGATGCCATTGCACCATATTGTGCTGTTGATCCATATGTGCAATTAGAGAGAACTCAAGGACAAGAATGGTCTTGTGATAAAAAATGAAAGAAATGGTAGTGCAAAAATCCACCAAAACTCACAGTTGCTTACAACAATGAAGAACTTCAAATTCTTCTTCTGATGTATCACCTTGCTTTTCTTTACATAAACTTGATCTCCTTTTGACCCACCCAGTGCCTCAAAGCATTCAGACACCTTTGGATTTTTAATTTACCATCTTCTCTATTTACTCTTCCTCTTAGGTCTGTTGTCTAAGAATTTTAATCAGTATGGAATTAATTTTATTCTCAAGGCCACTAATGAATATATTGAATAATGCTGATTCCAGTTCCTGACTCCTAAGGACTCCCATCAACACAGCCTCCCAGTCAGTTACGGCTACATTTGCAATATCTCTTTACCTGCTGACTATTAGTCATTTCTTTCTTCAGCTGTACTTAATTATGGCTGTACAGGAGTATGTATCATCAGTGTTTAAAAGACTTTTCCTTGACCAAGCTGTTGGTAACAGAAAGGTAACTTCATGGCTGTACATTTCCTTGTCTCTGTCTAGCGTGTCTGGCTGGAGGACAGTGTAGAGAGCAGGGAGACAAATCTGATGAGTCTTCCCCATGCTGCGTATTGGGAATGGTTTCTAACACATGAGGTCCCTCAAATCTTGCTCAGACACAGGCTTGGAAAGTTAAATCAGCATGAACCGTAACTGGGCTGGGAATAATGCAGTGCAACCAGCAGTCCTGCGTTTGAACCCATGCCTGGCCCCGCTTTCCGTTAGCATAGCCAAAGCATGGAGGCAGGAATGCCAGGCTCTTTGTTTCTTCTTGGAATAAAGCACAACTGGAAATGTTGGGCCGTAGACAGTAACATAATCCACAGCACTACAAGATTTCTTTTTTTTTCTTTCTTTTTTTTTTTTTTTAAAAATTAACAACTTATTTCACAAAAGCAGTGCTTTTAAAAGAGAGCGTGCAGTTACAAGAAATCAATTACTTTAAACCTGTAAAGGAAAGCATTTCAAGGCATGAAAAGAAAACAGAAGAGAGTAAAGCATCACACAGTACAGATAAGAAAACATGATCTTTGCCTAAGGACCTTCCCGATGCAGCAGGGTAAGATGGGTATTTTAGCTGTGACTCAGTGTAGTGTGGCATCTCAGTCCTTTCTCCTTGCACAATGAGAAGTCCCATGCTCTACTTGCACTGTAGCTAAAGCCTTATCAGTCTGAGATTCCTATATCCCCTTCCAATTATAAATTAATTGTTTATATCTAAATTACTCCATTATGCAATCTTGGATGGCCATACTTGACAAACAATAATTAGTTATGATTTGACACTTTCCTTATAGTTTCTTTCTCTGCTTCAAGAAGCAACTATTTTACCAGCCTCTGCTGAAGGCTACTGGAATCACTTCCTTTTTTTGGCAACACAAATTGTTGTATAAGACTCTGAATTTCCTACGGCTACTTCACGCCTAAACCACTGTGACTGCAGAGTCAAACTGAAGTCAATAAATCCCTGACTGAGGTGTAGAGGCACTGTGCTAATGGATGCTAACAACATAGCCTTATACAGGACAGTGACAATTAAAATATAAACAGAAATCTATTAATGTATCTCTCTCTTTTTTTACCAAAATTAATTCCTTCAATTTGCTAGTATAAGACGATGCTTCATGAACACATCATCTAAACAGTAATGAAATACATGTAACAACTCTCATATCTGTCTTCAGACTGGGACTGTGCATAGGCTGCTATGTGATATGTAATATCAAAGGAACAAACCTGCCTCTAAATCTATTATTAGAGTCACGGTAATATACTCTGTCTTTCCATTATCTGAAAAGTTGGCAAATGTATTCTCTGCATCATCAGTGTAACAATCTTCATCAAACATTGTAATACATATCTCCATAGCACTTATACTACATACCAACATAGATCGTTGCCACTCTGCACTTGGCAGCATATGTATTTTTTACCAACTGTAGCCCATCCCAACAGTTCTGCAAGGGATTTTAAATGCAGATCACAAATGAAAAAAAAAAAAATATACTATATATGCAGAATTCAGTGTGCACACAGTTATATTTTGAAAAAATACACACTTTGAACCAGCTAGTATTGAAAACAAACTGTTCTTTCAAACTAAATGTTGTACCCTGGACAGTTGGTCAAAGAAATTCTCAATGAGAAAGTTTAATTACTGATTTTTTATGTTGACATTTTTTATATGCTTTTCTGCGTTTTAGGGATTTTGCACAATAAATTCCAAAGTTATCCAAATTAATGATACCTTTCAATTTTCCTTAAAAAATCTGCTGACTCAGAGGACAGGTCTAATGTTTGCCAGTTTTGTTTAATATGTCCCAGGAAGCATGCAAAGTCAGGATATAGCTAATTCAATAGAAGTACTGTCAAAACCACAAAAAAAGGATCTCTTTGTAACTGCCACCAAGCTGAATGGTCCATAGGGATTCTTGGCACAGGCAGTTCTTTTTCTCAGCAGTTTCTTCTGGCTTGAATAACTAAGTACTCCGTTTAAATGGATGTTTGGACATCCTCGGTCAGGACTTGCCTTGATTCTCATACCAGGACTGTCTGCAACATCTGCACATTCTCCTCTTCTTGACTCCTACCTCTACACTTCCTCCTGGAAAGGATGGTTTGCTCGCCAGGGTGACATGCTGCAATTGTTTTCAGTGATAAATTCTGTGTCAGACTATTACACCACTGCAAGTATTTCCAGCTGCTCAAATTCGAGGAAATCAGCACTTCAGGGCTTTTCTAGGATTTTGGGTGTCTGGTTGGATGTTGTACTAAGAATTTTCACACTTCAAGTTCTACTGCCACCATTGCAAAATCAGTGCAAATCTTGATTAATTGAAGATCACTAGTACTTGAAAAATTTGTTTGCAATAATCACACACGAAATAAGCCATCCTAATGAATAACAAAACTGGTTTGGTTTTTTTTTTTTTTTTCAGTAAGGCAGTGCACACACCCCTGAATCCTGCTTTGGATGCAACGGTAGGCTTGGATATACACAAAATGCTAGATACAGGCTTTCAGCTATAGCTTTGAAGATTATCTTAACAATAACAAAACCAAAAAGGTTTGTACAAAACCCTCAGAGATTATCTTTTAATGTTTTGGTTCACCGAATTACATGACCAATGGGTTTATGAGTATCAGCACTTTCAATTACTTTCCTTAGGAGAAGTTTTTTCCTCTTACTCTAAACTGCATATGAAGCTGCATGTTCTGATATGTGTTTATATATTATACATTTCCCTTCAACTCTAACTCTTCTAAGGGAGTAATTACACATTTCAAATCTTCAGAATAAGCCAGAAATTCCAGGCTTTAGCAATTTGCCAGACAGCAAAAGCTATTGTGACTATGACTGTGAACTACTAAGGAGCACGTTCATTTTCCTGGGTATTCAGCCACTTTTCACTCCGTAAGGCCAGGTTGGTACCTATCTTTCCTATAACACTTTTCACCAAAACTCATGTGGGAACACTTCATAAAGGAGGTAAATATCTTACCCTATTTAACAGAGAGAGAAATCAAGATATAAGGAGACTGAGTAGGTTCCCCAAAGACTTTCGGTGGATCAGTAGCAGGAATACAGCTCTGTCCAAATAATGCTACATGTTGATAGCCATGCCTTATTCCCTGCAAAGAAACCAGTAAAAATATGATGACATCACATTTTCAGAGGCAACCAACACTTTCTTGAGACAAGTTTTAGGTATTAGTCCCTAATAACATGTTGCTTGGTCAGTTTATTTTTCTTACAGTGACAACAGATCACACAAGGCACATTAGCACACATCGGTGCTATTTTCCAACACTGGCCCTAGAAGCAGGATGAACATCAGCAACCAGTGAACACAAGCAGTTGGTAACCTAAATTTTGCTCAGGAGCAAGATTCCACTAAACAGGATTTTAGCTTTTCAGGTCAACAGCAAGCTTAGTTTCACAGCACCTAAAAAAAAAAGAGATATTTTAATGTATCTTTTAGACATGAAAACAAAGAATGCAACAGTGGAAGAGCTGCTATACTTGTTAGCTGTTATATTAAGACCCAGTTCTTCTAAATGGTGGTCTATATTCTCCTTTGAGTTGCCACAGACATTGAATTGGCAGAAGCAATCCAAACGAAGCTAGACAATGTGTCAGATGGGCCATCTAAATTTTGCTATGAAAGGAGTTAATAATATTCCCATCTAAATAATCTTCTTTGAGTTCCAGGATTAACAAGCCAATGAGGAAAAAGGACCATTCAGAGTTTCCAGGTTTTCTTTTGGCTAATGAAATGCAACAGTATTAGTTTACACTTGGATCACACAGGCAAGGTTTTACTTGTGTTTTAAAACAAAGAACATCATCTTAGAACAATTTTTTATTATAATAAAATGCGGACCATGCATATCCTATACAGATAAGACCCTGCTTTTCAGCGATTGGTAAGATTGCACTTAGGAGAAAGAATATTTCAACCCAGATTCAGAATTCTCTCGATTCAGCATTTAAAAAGAAGCTCTGGCATATCTGGGTACTAACATGTCAGCTCTTCCAGGCTAACCTCACCTAGGTCCACACAGTCATAATTTAAACCTTCAATCACATGAAAATAAGTAATAGAAATAAAGAATTAACCAGTTTTGGCAAGATTACCAGAATTCCCATTTTTATTTCAAGTACTGCATTTTTTTCATTGCACCTAATATGTCTTTTATTTTATTACAGTCATATGTTGAAATACTTTAACATGAGAGTGCTACAAAAATTTCCTCTTTTAAACTGAAATAAACTCAAGCCCTGTGTGCTCGCAGGGAGAACCTGGCTTTTTTGGTTTTTTACCTTTAAATATAAATCCTTTCCTATAACCACAGCCTAGCAGGGAGGCAATGCCATTTGGCAAAAAAAGTTATATTAAGTGCACTTGCTGGAACTGTTTATACTTTGTTCCCGAGAAATAGATTGAGTACTTGATAGTATAACACAATGAGAGGTACGGGTGGTGGAGATCGGATCGGATGCTTGGGCGGGGGTAGCGGGGAAGTGTTGCTACCCCAGGAATTTATTTTTAAAGTGTCTGCTATTTCATGCAATCTGGTCTATTTCAAAGGCAAACAATTTGCTCTTCAGAAGTATCTTTATGAGCCCCAAGGGATGAAACTCATCCCTGGCAGAAATGATTTAGCAGTATCCAGAGAGGGGGTGAACTCCTTGAGAGGCAAGGGAATAATTTTTTGAAGGGTGGCAGAATTTTAACAAGGGCCTCTAGTGAGTTCTTGTGAACCCCTTTCAGCACATCACTGTTTTATTAAAATATTCTTCTCAAAATACTGAAACACTGACAGCTCCTGTAAGCTTGCCAAAAATTGAGTAAGGAATAAAAATAAAATGTTAACTTGACATGTGTGAATAATTTTGATTTGATGATAACACCTTTTGGAATCGAGGCCATATTCAAAGCTGACTCGTAACACATTCACATTTCTAAGTTACATGAAATAACTCAAACTTTTCAGGCATTGTTCTGGTGCGGTGAAAGGAGGAGATGTTAGGAGCCGAGCTCAAGCTTTCTTCTGAGTTAAGTGAAGATTAAAAGCATTTTAAGTCTTCCTGTCTGAACCTAGAGGGGCTAAGGTCGTACCTGGTGTGTGCGAAACAGGTTGGTTAATGTGGGCTGGCTGGTTAAAGTAACCAGCTGCAATCAGACAAACTGGGTAAACACGAAAAGAAGGAGAAGACCTGCTTTGGGTGGCTAAAGATAATTTTGAGCTAATTGATTTCTGAATCTGGACAAAGTATTGAGAAGATACTTTAAGGAACATCCATATTCTGGTAGGATTCAGCATTGCATGGTCTTGCATGGGTCTGTTCCACCTCTACATCTCACCCAGGCTTCTTCACACAGTCAGTGAGAGGCAAGGCAAAGAGGAAGCTTAGATGAATTGCATGAACCTCTTTTGGCAAACCCTTCAAATGTTTGATGTAAAGATATCTCTAACAAAGACCAACGCCACGGACTGTTTTACACTCCCTGCATCATATCACCACATTGGAACCTCAGATGTTTATCTTTAGTGGGGTAACACTGAATTGGCCTTATTTTTCCCTCTGTCCACCATGCTGTTGTCCCTGCTCCTGAACTCTTGACAAGTAGCCGCCACTTAATGACAGCAAGGCTGGCAGTGGAATGGCTGTCGGTAGTGTTAATTTATCTATAAATCTCTGATCAAACGCCGTGGCCAGAAAATGTGGGGAGCAAAGTTGAAGGTGAAAAAAACATTAAATGGATAAGCTATGAATAAGTTCTACCACAGTCAGATGTATCTCCTCACAGCCATAATCATGGAAACACACCTATTACAGCAACAGGGCTGCAGGTTTCTATTAGGTACAGGAGTATTTGTACCTAGAAGTCATTCTCTATTTTTTTAGTGCAAAAAGAGTGTTCTTAGGCATTGTATTTTTAGATATTCCTAAGGGCTTTTCAAGGGACTCTGACCTCCTTTGGGACAGTTTCTCAGCTAGACAGGGCTGCTGCATGCTGTCTTGGGGGAGTAGTGGCATTTACCTCTAACTTATGTGACTTTCTCTTGGGTCCAGTTTGTAAGTCAAAGTGTTTAATCAAGTCCTCAGAGCTCAATCGATTGTGTAAAAACACACATGACATGAACCCACCATCCCTTATTTGGCTACTGACTCAGCCAACCTGTAGATCCCTCTGCTTGGCTGAGTTATGGAGTCTGTTTCAGGCTTGTGAATAAATTTAAAGCCCCACTCAGGACAAAAACACAAGTGAACTTTAGCATATTTCCATCACTTCACTGGCTCCCGTATGTATTTAATTTATTGTGGATCTGAGGTGGAATACTAAAGTGTATAGCATTATTAATCTGGCACAGGCCATTTTTAGCTCCTACCTGAAAGCATGAGATAACATTGATACTGCCAAGCCTAATGGGCGAACAATAACTGGTACATGGACTACCATTCCATGAGTCCAGAGGAGTTTGTTTACCAGAGACCAAATTCAACTGCTTTGTTTTGAAAAAGAGCATTAGGCCAGACTGGTAAAAGAAGGAAATGGCTAAATGAGGTGCTCTGGGCCATGTTTTGCTGTCATTTGGTGAACACACAAGATCAAGGTTAATGCATTTTAAATAGAGCTGGCTCCCTACTTTAAATGGTTCTAGTTAGGTATTCTTCTCTTTCATGTATGTGCAGTTTTTATATTTGTCCTGTTACTATACAGAGCACAGATCATGCAAAATGGGTGAGGAATGAATGAGGAGGTTTTAGCTGGGTTCAATGAACAAGTTATACCACCTCTCTCTTCCTGAGTATAGAATGGTTTTTTATATTATATGCATGAAAGCAGGTTAATAACATATTACAGCTGAAATGTCTCACCAAAGTTAGCAAATTGGAGTTCAGACTCCTATTGCAGATTAAACTCAGTCCTGTTACATTACCAAAGGGTCTTCAAATGCATGAGGGCATAATTTACAGACGTTATGGAAATAGATGCCGTTTGACTGTATATTGTAGAAATTACATGCTAGAAGATGTATATGCTGAGGCAAGATTTAAAATCTCTATTAGGAAATCATTCAACAGAAATCCTGATAATAGGAATGTTTGCCCTGATTTGCTATTATACAATCTCTTAATTTAATATCTAATTAGTTTTCCCAAATGCCATATTTATCTAAAGTTCTCTCATCAAGTAATCCATCCTGATTAAATTTTCCCCCACACTGTCTGTAATAAACACTGTATTCTTTCTTCTTGAATGTGTCTTCTCAACTGTTCATTTCTACCTTCTTTTTCCTCTTTTTCTGTGATAAGTCTTCCCTTTCTCTACTTCCATGATATTCTGGCACAGCCTTCTCTCAACTGCAGCCTTCCTAATAGCTGTCTCTGTGTGCGATCACGACTCTCCAAAGTCCCATTTTTCTTAAAAAGGAGCAACCAGTCCCGGCCAGCTCTTCCCTAGAACCAAAGAGTCCAAAATCCAGCAAAATGCTACATGTAGGACTAGTTTCAGTGCACGTCAGTGACCCTGACAGGCTTACCCACAAGTAAAGCCAAGCACACGGCCAAGGACAGGCATGGCTCAAAACTTGCCCAGTTAGTCCTCAGGCCACAGACTATGGCTCAGAGCACTTGTGTTGTTTCACATAGTCACACAGATTAGATGAGATATTCACAGACAGGAATCCACTTTCAGCCCTAGGAAATGGGGCAAATACAGTGGTAATGGGAGCAAGGACAGAGGGGATGAAAGGCGATAGTCAGCAGGTGGCAGGAGGACACACATTTGAATCTGCCATAGCAGATCACGCCCAGAGCAGTAAAGTATTAGGGCAAAGCTGTAACACCCTGGTGGGAAGGTGAGTGATAGGGCTGAGCAATGGTTCCTGACCTTTTCCTGGAAAACAGTGTCCTAGAAGTACTTCCCATACCTTCTCAGAAAATTGGGAGGATCAGCTCTCACACCTTTTTTAGCTAACACAGTTGTGCTGGTTTACCAATCTGCTCTTGCAACCTCTCCAAATTTTGAGCATAAATGTAAAAGATATCAAAGATATTGAAATAAAGAGCTACAGTGAGAACCTACAGTGGTCTGTATGCCTGCACGCTATGGCACAGAGGAGCCTGGTCCCAATGAAGGGTCACTGCACCAACCCAGCTCTGTGTCGCTGCCACAGGACATCTCTGGAATAACAGCAGGGCTGCACAAGTGCCTTGTGCCAATTCGTTTGCCTCATGGATGCTCAGATTGTGGCAACCTGTAATCTCCCAGCAGTGTGACACTTGGGACAGAACAGCCAAGCCTTTTTTCATCCCAAGTGTTGACCCCTAAAGGGCACCTAGAGAAGCAGTAGCATGTTTATGGGCTAGGGAGAATGAGATGTGTGTCTTGTTTCCACCTGCTCAGACTTGGAAGACATCACCTCCCTTTAACAGCTCATCTGGCTGCTTCAGGCTCTGGCTTCAGGCCACCTCATGACGGTACATGCGCACAATTATGTTATCATTTCAAATGACAATTCATGACAAGCTGCTAGTAGGGTGATAGTCCTTCTTGCATGGTCCACGTCTGCAGATTATTATAAACACTGACTGTGAGACAGGGCTCAATGCTTCTCGCAGTCTTATCTGTCCAAATGTACTGACTTCCATGGTCTTTGTTGGTGTAACTCACAGAATTTGACCCATTGCTTTTAGCCGCAAGAAAAAACTTAGGATCCTATGGGGTAATGAGTTTCAGTTAAAAAGAAGTCTTTATGCTGCCTCGTCCTAAAGTGAGTTCACTGAGGCAAGTATCTCTGGAAGATCTATTTGTGAAATACCTTCTAGCTCGACATACTGTATGAGACTAGTTGAGCAATAGTGTTGCCAGTCATTGCTACTGAATTGTGTGATTGCTGTAGAACGCACAGCCCTGCAGTACGCTCACTGCCGGGTGTGCAGCCTGTCTCAGAGAGGTTATCCTGCCAGTGAGCTGAACGGGGATCCCCAAATACCCCCAGACTGCAAGCCAAGTACTAGTGAAGCGATCATTTATAAACTGTTTTCCTTCTCATTTACATTCACTTGTCAGTGTGGCAGCTCCAACAGTTATTCACATGGAAGAAATCAATTAGGGAAACTATGGATTTTTAATACCATTTCTGAAATGAATTTTAACAGGTAAGAAGTTGAACCATGCCCAATTTTTTCCCAGTGCACACTTTTTTTCCACAGAGAGGAATGATTAGGAACAGAGCTTCTAAAAAATATGTGTACCTTTCATGCTAGAATGTCCAAGTTTCCATTTTATGTTCATTTAATTTCTGAAAGGCCGGTAACAGAAAGGGAAATTATTTTTATAGGAAGGTTGTATTATACACTATTGTGTTTTCTCACATTTGTCAGCATTACAATAATTTCATTACAGTACACATTTAAGCAGAATACACTTCCAGCCATCCCACATGTTTAGCTGCAAACTCTGCATTGGAAATTAGACATCCTAACTTCAGTTTTAGGCACAAAAAGCTAAATGTTTCTTTCACTAGGAAGTCCATGAGAGTTAATGAAAGGGAATAATACCTTAATGATTTCCATTTTAACACTAAGGGAAAGACGCTCACGTTGGCGCTCAGAGGCTGTAACATGCAGGACTTCCTCCAAGCGCATTTCTTTACAAAGGGAGAGAGTGCCGTGCTGCCACACAAGGAACCCTTTTCAGCAGCGTGTGCTTCAAGGTGCAACCAGCACCGGCAATATTACTGATACAGAAGTTTTGTTTATCTGAAAATATATCTCACTAACTATTTTTGGTAACTCAAAGAAAACAACAGATTTGTAACACCTGTGCTTGCTGCTGGCCCTGAGGCTAAAGGTTTGGAAGGCTTCCCTGAGAGGCTGGTCCCTGGTGCCATCTTGTGTTGAGACCAGATTCATCCCCACTGGTGAGAGAGGCCGGTGGCGGCTCCGCTGCAGTCGCATTACTCTGCCTGGGGAAAAAAAAATCATACCTCCATCCCTTCAATAGTCAATACCAACTAATTGCTGCAGAGGGCATCTCTGCCGCCACTGCCCTGGAAGCGTCATCTCTAAGTTCTAGGGTTCCCAAAAGATTTTTTTTTTTACTTTAAATTAAACGACAGAAAACATGCATCTTTGTTTTGCCTAAATTACTCTGGTGACATCACAAGCCCAACTTTGTAGAATTCCTTTCAATGTGTCACTGGTCAGTTGAATTTTTATCATTGTCCTTTGAGGCTGTTTAGAGGGCAGGATTTGAGAGGTCACCATTATTTAATACAGGTGACAACTGAGAAATATGTATCTTTTCTGTAACAAAAATGCACAGCAGAAAAAAGATCAATGGTGCACACCTGTCAGTCACTTGAAATTTGATGTATTTTAAAGCCAGTCATCTAATTTGCTTGTTTTCAAAGGTGCTGAGCATTTACTGGGAGCATTCTGAGTGCCTTGATACTGAAAAAAATATAAAAGTCCCAGGGACCTTATTTGGGTATTATGAATTCAGGTACTAATTTTGGCCACATGCTTTTTAAGGCATGAAGCTTTCCATGAAAAGGAGCCTCTGCCTGACCCATTTAGGAACCAGCGAAAAGATAAAAGAGTGTGTCTGGATTTTCTTTGTGTACTTGAAGTGATTATACTGTATGCAGCACTGTTCTAAAGCATGAAAAAAAAAATCTGGCTTTATTTGAGTATTTTATTTCTACATGTTTCTAATATCTGTATACTTCCTAGTTTTAACTAGGCTAGCAAGCGGAAATACTGTAGTGCCAGCAGAGCTGTTCTTCTTGTCCTTTAATCTGACCCAGTCGAGAAACTACTAAAGATCTCACAAGGAAATCCAATCTTTGGAAATTACCAGCATGAATTCTCAATCAAATAGGCTGAGGTAACTTCTGATAAGCTTCTGAACCCAGCCTCCGAGGCTTTTGATATTCATTCGTGGTATATAGTACCATCTATAACATTTGCTACTTCTACTCCCTGCAAGCATGCTTCACCTCTCTCACTGCATCAGTTATTAATCCTACTTTTTCCCTTTATGAGCGTGTAGCTGCAGCTCACCTCTAATTTTGTTACATTGCTTTATTTTTAATCACATTTGCTGTTCATGTAAGGTGTTAGATTGATAGTGCAGGAAACTAAAGTCCTCCCTTTATCGAAAGGACAAGTGCAATACATGCATCAATGGAATAAATGAGTCCTTAGACTACCTCACCTGTAGTTAGGTTAGTGCAAACCAGAGAAGGAACCTGTTCAGACATAGGTGCCCTCGGTATAGAAAACCAGATTCAAATAGTACAATGAAAATAAGCCTAGTGCCTTGGAATATAACAAAAATTATTCAGGTCGTAACTGCCCATGCACCACCCCCAGGATTTAATATATTGCATCCTCCCCTAATGCTAGGAGAAAAGATGGGTTTTCAGCCTTATTTCCGCTCCCCCCACCCCCCCACCCCCCAGTTTATTTCCATCATCAGCTCTCAGGGATCTGCAGAGCCAACACCTGCACGCTTTGTTCTGGCTACAAGTACATACTAGTTCACCTTAACTGTAGTCTCTGAGGTGAACAACTTTATGCCACATCCACCCTGCATTTCACTTAGGTTTTCTAATAAGTGTTTTCTTTTTGTGAGGATATATCTAGCAAGTTTCAGCATATTAACCTAGAGAAGTTTCCTGAATTATTCCTTAGACTTCCAGGCTGTTTGCTATATACTTCTTCTAAAGCTGTTTTGTACACGTACACACTTAAGTGCAGCTGGGATTGAATGTAAAGAGTCATTACGGTGTTCTTCACAATCCCATTGCCATATGAGGCAGTAAGTACACCCTTGTGGCTAGTGCATCCCAGTGGCCCGATTCTTCACTGTCTTGCACTCATGGGAGTTATTTAAACCGCTACAAAATGGGTGTAAATCACTGCTGAGCCTGAATGGCAGGATTTCACACTCTGCAGAGGCAATAATGACTAGATAAAAGGGCAAAGCAGTGGAAATATCAGAGGGGGTTTTTTTCCCCCTTCTGCTCCTGTCATTCAAGTGCCCAGTCCAGGGGAATTGCTCTGGCCTCCTGAAACACATCCTAACCCCACGGGTGGGCAGCTGAGCGGAGGGAGCGAGGGCAGCCCTGGGGGGCCAGCTCCGAGCCCGGGCAGACCCCCAAGTCTGGGTGTATCCAGAGGGTGTTGAGTACTCCAACGCTATAGTGTTACCAACAGTTTGTCAAATGATAGGTGGCATTCAGGTACACACAGTCCCTGTAATGGGGCTGGCATCAATACTTATTTCAAGCTACTTCAGTGCCTCCAGGAAAAAACATCAGATCCACTGGAGCCCCTGTTTCCTACAGCAAATCACAAATATGCAAAGATGCATGTAGACAAGGACACAGACATACCCTAACACTATCATTAGCCACAAAGTTTTAAGAAAAATCATCACTGGTATGACAATGACGTGTATTAGGGTGATATACCCAGCGCTTTCGCTTCTGTGCCTGAGGAGCCCTTTAGGGCCTGATCCAAAACAAATTGAAATCATTGCAATCCCTCTGTTTGCTTCAGTGGGTTTTGGATCAGCCCCTGAAGCTGTCCAGCAATAATTAACCTATAGGGGAATCATCTTTTTAATAGGGAAGATTGTTAGGATTTATGTGTAGGCAAATCTCTGGCCTTGTATATAAACCTGTGCTTTTCTCCTTTATCCAAGACAAGAAAACTTGCATTTTGGATTTTGTGAAAAATAATTAGCATTTCGTACACTTAGGAGGAACTGAAAGTACACTTAATTATAATCAGTTACAAGATGTTATTCACCAAGTGTTTCCATGCTTTTATTCATCTTTCAAGCATGGCAAACAAGAAATTAATTACTAAAGGTCTTTCAAATATTCCGAGCTATACCTTAAACCACTTTAAAGAATATAACATTCCCCTGATTTCAAATATATAATTTCTGGTGAAATACTCGAATAAGGACTGAGCTGGCCAGCAATGGAAGTCCTTCACTCTAAGCCAGCCACATCTAATTATAAAAGATGAAGGCTTTGAAAATTTACATAATTGCTAGCTCTGGTAGGGGTCGGTAACATATTTGCATTAGCTACTTACTCTCCATACCAACACTTTTAAGCACCACTTATGAAAAATAAGTCTACCAAGTCAGAGGTGCGTAGGTGGCTAAATAAAACCTGCTAAATATGGGTAGCACCACCTCTTTACGTCATGAAGAGATATATGGGCTTTGACACATGGGATTTTTTCTTTGTCTTGTTTGTCACTTACACATTAGAGTAACAGGTACATTAGAAATGCTCTTGATAGGAATTAATACCTTCTGCTCCGTTAGCGCGCATTTGTTATAGCTATTTACTGTGGTTTTATACACAGAATTTGTTTGGTTTAATTTGCACTCCAGAATTTCCCTCTGTTCCCCTCTCCGGCTCATTTCTCAAGCCATCAGTCTAGACGGTAACATGGCTCCTTACCACAGCAGGATAAAAGCCCTCTAGTCTAAATATATCTCTCTAATTCTTCCATGATTATTTCTCTTTTTCATATAGTATAAAAATTCTGCCAGACCTATAGGTATATGGTGTGAGAACTGTACAACAGAAAATGACAGACCAGCACATACATTTCAAAGGCGCTGTTTAGAAAAGAGTCACATTATGTTACAAACAGGTCTTTTTCTTATTATGTTTGATGTCAGCAAGCGAGCTTTAAGGAGCCTGACACTGTTTGAACTTTTTTTTTTTAATTTATTTTATTGTATACGGTGATTTGATGGTTTTTGAACTCCGGATCAATTTGGTGACATTGTGGCTGATCCATTTTATCCTTGCTTTGCTGGGCCACTCTTTCGTTCTGAGGCTCCAGTCTCCCATTTTCCTCGAAAGGCTCATTAGGCCTGATCTCTTTTAGCCTTTTTGCTTTTTCTCCTTTCTTCCCCACACTGGACTCTGGTTTGCTTTATTCCTTAGGTCCCCCTATAGGTTAAGCCTAAGCTCTTATCCCCTATTCTCTTTAACTCACAGCCAGCATTTGATTCTGTTTTTTTAACCCTCTCTATGAATTACCCAGCCTGGGCGCAGCCCCATCACGTTGGAAACTCTGTCCGTGTGAGTCACAGCTTAATTTGCACAATGAAGGGTAATGATTTTACTCAGAGATTCCTGACACAGAAACCAAATTGAGCAACTTCCAGAGAGGCTGTTGAACAAAAAATAATCTTCAGGGCTGATACGGACTTCTATACAGTGAATAAAATGCCCAAGGTCAAAAGTTTAAGTAGTTAAGAATTTCAAAGAATTATTTGCAGAAAGACTGCAAATAATTCACTCTTGCATGAATCTAGGAATGTAGATTTGGCTATTTGTTCTAGCACGTTGTCTTGTTTTCTAACTATATCTCACATGCAGAAGATGAGGTTCCTGCATTATTTGTGCTAGATTGATGAATACATAGACGTAAGGCAATGCCTTTTAGAGCACATAGATGAAATACAATCAATCACACTCTGTTTCTCAAGCGCTGCCAAAAAAACACATGGAGAGAAATCAATCCAGTTACCTGATTTCATAGCAAAGCAAAACATTTTAAACTTTATTACTGCTTTGATGTGAAGACAAATACAAATTTAAATTTCTGGCTGCTTTATCTTTTGTAGGGTTTCTCTGCTGAACCTACTTTTGCTTCTCTGCCACCTTTCCATCACCTCCGTCTTCTCATCTGCTGTCTTAATAAGGTGAGAGTACCTAGACTTTATTCCCAGGTATATTTCTTGCTGAATTGAGTTGAATTCTGTGTAGGACAAAGCAAAGATGCAAGATATTTTGTGATAGCTCTGGGTTACCAGGGAGCAACTTATTACCATGGTCTCTTGACACTTCACAATGGAAACTGTCCTGTCTTGGTCAATTACATTTATAAAAGAAATTATCAGTGATTTAGCACCATTTTGGAAGACATGTTCACTTTTATGTAAGTTATCCATGTTTGAGATTGTTTTTTAAGTTTGGGGGTTTTTTTTAAAAAAAAAAAGTTTGTTGTGGAAGCTCAAACCATCCCATTCAGAAAGACCTATGAAAGAAGTTTAAATTCCCCATAATCATATAGAGTAATATGATTAACAGATGAGATTAACAGAACAATCAGGAAACCCCAGAAATGCTCAGGAAAGAAATCTAGAATTGATTTACATATAGAAATCTGATGTAGCCATATATGCGTCTGAAAAATAGTTACAAAAAGTTTCATCTGAAGGGGACGCAAAAGATCTCTGAAGATGCCCTCAAAAATCTCATATTTCACTGATTGTACAACACATTTCCACTCAGTGTCCAATGTTGCAAAGCAACAGTTTGTGAAGTTAAATGCAGGTTTGTGGGTTTGTATGATCTGTTGTCTTTACAAAGTGCAGACTTTACAGAAGGGGATCACAACAGGACAACTGGTCAGCTAACTCACACCAATAGTGTCAAAACTCACTTCTGCTTTTCTTAGGTTTGGGTAGCAGTAAAACAATAACTCTTAGAAATATATGTTTCGAAGGAGATACCAGATTAGTAATAGATGTTTCAGATCAAAATAGAAGAAATCTGAGTGGTTTTTAATAACTGATCAATTCATGGGGATCACAAATTATAAATGAGTTTTCACTCATATATAAATCATTTCTTTGAAGGCTCAGTCTGCTTTGCATTCTCTGAGCAACCACATATATATATTTATATATATAACTACACACACACACAGAAGAATTTGCCAAAGGCATCATAAAGAGGAAGACTTCATGAACACTGTCGAAAGAACTTACATTTAAGACATTTATTTCTAAAGGTTTCTGTTGCTCATCACAGTGGATACCAGAGATGGGAACCTTCCCTTGGATAGCAGAAAATGAGGAATGAGACACCTTCAGAACTGTTTGGTCTGATTTTCTTGTGCCTTGGAAGCTTTTGAAGTTTAGTTACTCTTATTTCATGAGAACTTTTTTATTCACTAGAAATAGATTTTTCTTTTCCTGTTATTGCAATTTTTTCTATCACTTCAACATGAAATTATTTATTCAACCTCTTTTCATGAACTCATTCTTAAGACTTTTCTATTGCTCTAAATAATCCTTCTTTACCTATATTTTTATACTGCTCTTTATTTTAACTGAATTTCTATTTCTCATGGTAAGCTTCTTACACAGGGAAGAATTTATAATGGAAGTGCCAATAGTTCCTATGAATATATTTCATTTTCTCTAAATGTCTGCAGAGGAGGAGGAACTCCGGTACTACAAAGTACAAGACTGAATTTTGGGACAAAAAAACACAGTTGTGGCTCTCCATAGACTGTGTGACACTCATCACAGTAATAAAGTGTATACTTTATCTTTTAAGCCCTAGCCTACATTAGGGCAATATGGAGACACTGCTCACCCAGATCTCCCAAAAGCAGTAGGTGAGACCTTGCTTTCACAGAAATTAGTGGAAAGCGCTGATCAACTTTAATGGGGACAGGATTCTCCCCACTGTGGCTAAGTAACTGGACCCTTTAAAAGGCCCCAGCCTCCCTATTAACCGAACGGCAGCCACTTTGGCGTTCCCAGCCCTGCGGCTGTGAAGGATGAACACCATGGGTGGCTCCTGTGCTGGAAGGACCAGGCGGGATAAGGCTGAAGAGCAGAGGGACAGAGAGTACACATAGGAGGAATCCAGGGTGGTTTGTACTTCTCTACAGTTCAGATTGACTGTTTATATGATGGGGGCAGTAGCCTCAACCTCATTCAAGTCTTAATTAATGAATTAATGTTTATGAAGCTAACTATGATCTTCAGATGAAAGGCTTTTCAAAATGACAAGGGATTTGTATAACTCACAGAGTGAGATAAGCTTGTGTTTCTATAATACTGGCTCTAAAACTAGAGGTCAGAAGTTGATCCTGGAATAACTTCGTTTCCCATTCACAACTAAACACAAAAATGCATTTTGGCAGGAGTGTGTCCCTTCTCCGAAGCTCCATTTCCAGCGTGCTCCCACCATCAACCCTCTGCCCGCGCACCTCAGTGTCTGCCGCAGAGCTACCCTGAATGACAGCAGCGAGACTGCAAGAAAAATCAGGCCTTACTGTCAGTCTAAAACATTTTTTTACTGTTTCGTTTAGTGGTACAGTTGTTATCTGGCATACAGTGCAAACCATGCAGTGTATCGATCACAGCAGCTTCTCCCTGCACAACAAAAAAATCTATTTTCAGACGTTGTTTCACAGCGCAGGACTAAGTAAAGTTCCAGGTACTTTAAATCTCTTTTATTGAATAAGTCTGTGTTGCTATAATTTAGAAACCAGTGTGGTTCAAGGGTGTATTATTGCGTGTGAATGACAAACTGTAGTTCATGACCTGAGTCTAATGGTTACTTTATCAATTGCAGTGGACAATTAAGTGACTGAGTAGTGCAACTGACGGTGAAGAACAGATTTTGCCTCCGAGCAGCTTTCAGGAGTTAGATTTCGCTGTATCATGTTCAGAAAGGTCAGAGCTCTGGCCAGATGACCAGTATAGCAGTGCAGATGGCACTGTATGTCACCTGGCCGCTCTGGGCCTCTGCAACCTGCTGCAGAGGGCTTGGGTTCAGGGAAAGGTTATGGGCATATGCAACTGCAGCGCATTACCGGCTCATGAGGAAAATGGCTCTCTTTTTGCAATGGAGATGAAAAATCAGTACAGCAGCTATGTCCAAGACACGACAGCAGATCACGGCCATTTTCAGGTGCTATTTAAGCAAAGGAAAAAGCTTTGAATCCTTAATTCTGATCACCTTGCTATATATGAGGGAAAAGTTGATATCAATATCTATATAATTAATAGCAATGCTCCCTTCCACTCTGATACCATTGTACTCTTTTCCTTCTCTAAGCCCCAAAAATATTAAGGCTCAAATTTAAACGGTCAAGCTAAGAAGCATGTTTGCAAGACGAGAGTCTAATTAATACACACAGTTGTAGACTTGCATATGCCAAGCCACTTTGTTTGCAGCTGACCGGAACTAGTCAGAGATTTAGTATGGTGCAAGTCACAGAAAACTTTTGTTCTTAAGCCTCGGTGCTCTTTGTCTTTAGAAATTACATAATTTGCATGCATAGCTCAGCTTAGGTGTAAGTTTTGCAAATGAAAGTGGGCATGTCCACATTGAAAAAATGAAGGCTACTGTGACTTGACTTCCTAGGAAGTGTGGTACAGTATAGCTTATTTCATTCTGAAAATGGATTCACGTGATCCCCAACCAAATGGAAAAGTTCCTCTTGGCTAGATCTGTGGCCTGAGGAGGAGACAAGACCATCTTTTAGAAAGTTTCTACACAGTAACTTCTTACACTGTTCATTATCTGAGAAAACAATCTGAACTTAAGTAATAAATAAATAAATAAATAAATAAAAGATAAAAAAGGACTCTTTCAGCCAAAATAGATGATTCATAAGCATGCTCTTGATGAAGCAGAAGTGTGGAACCGATAGCATTTAAAAGCTGGTGGCCAGCCTGAGCAACAACAAAAAAAAAAAAAAAAAAAAAAAAAATTCTTTGGGTTGAATGAAGATGGAGAATTGTTATTCCTAATAGCAAAAGAAAACCCTCTAAAATGCAACTCAGATTGACTTACAATGTTAATGTGGACGTGATGTGAAAAGCTTGGGTTTTAAGTGTTGCTTTTTAACCCTTTTTAAGCTTTTAAAAATAGGTGCATCTTGAAACAAAAAAACTACTTGAAAGATAAAAGATTCAATGAAGTATTCTGAAAATGTCAGCATGAAGTCCTGTTTACACTGAAATATATTTGTGGAACTTAAGTAAAATATGTGAAAAAAATTTCATTCCCCTAAACTGCATTTTTCAAAGATGAAAAGATGTTATTTACCAAAGATACTTCTTCCTCCTCTAATGAACAGTCTATTTTTGCAGGATTTTAGATTGGAGGTCAAAGGAACAATGCGAATTATTAATAAAGGATTCAATTCTGTGTTCCTCGAGTGAAGCAAAAAAACCTACTGAAATTCTCAGGAGTTTTGGTGCATAAAAGCAAAGCCGAAGGCTACCAAAATGAGCCTAAAGATTATCATTTATATTCACCATTTTTGGGCTACTTTGATACTAACAACGTGCCTACTACTAGATACCTAGTTCCGGTTCCCTCATTCATGATGAGGATCAGTTTGCTCAAGGGTGAAATCCTGATTTCAGCAAGACAGTTTGCTCTGGAAGACATACTAACCATCTTGATGCGTAAGAGAATCAAGCTCTCACTGCCTTCTTTTGTGTAGTAGTTTGCCAGTTTAAAAAAAAACTAATTTCACACTTTGCCGTAAGTCATATTTGCTCTCAATTAAATGCATGGAGTACGGTGACATCTATAGGAGGCTCTATGTCTCTGCATTTAAGTCGATTTTTCATGCTATCATATATACACCTCAGAGATTATTGTGATATAATTTGTATGAAATATCAGAAGGTAAATTAATCACCAACATTTTAAGTTAGTTTAGGTCTCTCTGGAGAGTTAAAGAGAACTAGAATGCATTCTGTAAAATAAATGCTCTCAAACGCAGCTGGGAAAGCTGAAGGGAGCAGGAACAATTGCTATGGTAACCATGTAATGGGATTAAAAAAAAAAAAAAAAAATCATGGAAAGTAGGAATAGAGCGAGAGCAAGAACACGGTACCAAATTTGTAATAGTAAATGAATGTTGTCATCGTCACTGAAACTTCTTTATTAGACATTGTTTAATCCAGTAAATAAGAAAGCCGCAAGCAGAAAATAAAACGCAGCAAATTATCTGACAATCTCACATACAGATGCCACATTGCTCCTTTCTCTTTCAATCCGCCCTGCGCAATGCTGTATAATGTCCCACTGGAGCAAAGTCTTTCCTGGCACAACAAAAGCCAAAGGAGAGAGCGTCCCAAATGTTCCCCTTCCCAGAAACAGTCTTGTTGGAAATATGAAAGGTGGTGTGACCCTCAAACCTCATGGATCTGGACATGTAACTGGGAGATCCTGGCTCATGTAACTAAAGTAACACTCCTGCAAGCACCAGCTGAATGGCCTTGAGGATTTCCTTAAGCTAACAGGACTCCTGCGTTTAGTGATTGCTTCAAGAATATATTGTTCAATGATCATTTATTCTGTATTTTCACTTGTGTAATTGAATATGGAAACTATCTCCAGTTCCTTTTTGGTTTTAGCATAAAAATAAAGATATTTTTATTCTGCTTAAAGAAGATAATCATGTTTATCACTGAGAAATCTTTTTGTTTCTGATTATATCTACATGTTTAGTTAACTTCTTTAAATTTTTCAAATTTAAGTGGAATGGTTCCAATTGGTTCTAAATGACTGCAGAAATGTTCCGTACAAATGCTTTGTTCTGACTGAAAATTAATCTTGATTTGAAAAGAAAACCATTGACAAAAGTTCTGAACTTCTATGTAAAGATCTTTCATCATGAAAATATAAAAGACATAAATTTTTCAGGTTTTCAGAATTTTTTTTTTTGAGTAAAACAAAACATACCTAAAATACGGTTAAGCACTGGTGAAAAAAAAAAAAAAGTCTAGCCAAAAAATTCTTTTGGTCTGAAATTTTCATCCAGCACTCCATCTCCAACCCAACAATGGAACTGGGACACAGCTTATTCCTCTAAGAGTAAGAGTCTCCACATCTCCTGGTATTTGGTGTCCAGCTGTCTCATTCTTTTATTATTCCACAGTCGCAGTAAGGGTAGTTAATAGTGGTCTCGCTACTAGGACAAATACGATTTTTTTTTTCATTCTTCCTATGCAGATGAAGCCCTAGCCATATTTTCACTAATTTTCTACACTCCTTTTCATTTTGGAACTTCCCAGATTTCTACCCAAATGATTCCTCTAAGCCCCAGATTCATCCTACATTGTCTGATCCACAAAATAACCAAAGACATCCTTTAGACCACTGCAAAATTGCATGTCTATCATAATTCCTCTCCAAACACACTTAAATGAGATACATCATTGTCATTTCCACCATATTATGACATCTCTTAAACTACTATTCCTACCTTCCCCTTCAGAGGTCAGTGATAAATATAGCATGGGTGTGTGAGGGCAGCAGAGGAGGAAGAGAATAAACAAACATAATTATTTTTCAAAAAGAAAAAAACCGCTTCAGACATCTACAAGCCAGAAACTGATGTGAAAGACTGAGCCTTAATTGAGGATCTGAAGAATATTTCTTTTCAATGAGGGGACTCGCTCCTTCACTGGACTAGCAGATTTCATAAAACTGAATTCTTAGTAGGCTTTGTTCTCATTTAATACTGATTAAGAAAGTGGTAAAGAGCTGGAATTCCATCTGAGGGAAATTCTGCATTTCTTTAAAATTGCTTAATTCAGGCTTGGAATTTAAAAATTCCTACATTTCCCATTTAAAAAAAAAAATCCATTCCAGTTCATTTGAAAAATTCTTTACTTCTTTAATTTAAAAAAAAAAAAAAAAATCAAACCCAGCACTCTAGGTTTTTAAGTTTCCTTGGTTGCCAGCTTAAAAGGAAAAAGGCACTATGAGAATTGGAACTCCCAACAATGGATAAGTGGAGCCTGGATTGTTGCTGCTTACTTTCTACCAAAGGTTTCAAACTAAGCTGACACAAGTTTCTGATTTAATCAAGTCAGCATGCTCTAACAGAAGAATGTTCTGCAATACACTCTGACAAACCAAGGAAAAACTGTCTCACTGAAATTACTGTTACGTGGGTCCTCAGCTGGTTGAAAAAGCGTCAATCAAAACATTATCGTCACTGCAGTCTATCCTGTCTCTACCACTGCAAGGTATCCTTACAAATAACACTCAAAATACTCACTGAAGAAAACACCAACAGGAGGGACTGTGAGTACTTTGGAGGATGTGACTAGAATGAAAAATCACCTTGATAAATTGAAAAAACTACTTGAAATCCATAAGATAATTCAGTAAAGAATGATGTAAAATGTTGCACTGAAGAAAAATAAATGGGCTGACTGCAGCAGACCACAAACTGAATAGAAACCAAGAAAGAAAATGTCATTTGGGGAAGGATTAACCAGATTGCCAGAAGCAAGACATAGGCAGCGATTATTCAAATCTGTTCAGCACTGGGAGGTCGCAGGTGGAATCCTATGCCCAGTTTTGGACACTACACTTGAAGGAAAATGTAAGGACAGTAGAGAGAATCCACAAGAAATCAATGCAAATAAGTTGTTTAGAGGACTGGCTGAAAGGATTAGCTTTGTTTACTCAAGGTGTGATGGAAGGGCATGTAACAGCCATCTTCAGATAAACAAAATACTGTTAAGATGAGGATGATGGCTTAATGGGCTTAATTTGCAGATCTATTAGTTATTGTGCAACGAACATTAAATTATACTTACACAGAAATGAGCAAACTGGTTTTAGCATCCTAGTTACAGAAGGTGTAGAAGAATGTTAGAAAATTATCTGTGAGCAACGATCCACAAGTACTCTGGCTCATCTCAAGCAGAGCAGTAGATTAGCTAATATCTACTGTTTACTTTAAACCAACTTTCTTTGATTTCTGCGAATATTTTCAGCCCGCTACATTTTACTGGTTATTGCATGTCATATTAATGCAATGAATTGCACTCGTATTGCAAAAGAAAAAGCAATCTCTATATAACAACGTCTCACTTAGCAGCTAGACCTGTTCAAGCAAAAAGCTCTATCATTAGTTCTCCTGACCGCAGTAAGACTGATGTTTGTTAAATGAGCAAGAGTTGAGTGTTCTGGCCATAAGTTTATACCAGTTTTTCTTCTTAGGGTCTGTACTCAAGCGATACTAAATCCATGAGACAAGGAATGAACTAACAATAGGCAAAAAATATTTTTGCTCTGAAGTAGACCTCATCTTATGTACTTGTATGAAAATGCTTTATTAGGATACATAGACTGCAGTTCTTTTTACATTGTCTAATTAGTAAACAAAATAGTCTATTGGAGATAGCTTACAAATTAATTTGTTATCTTTCAGCTTACATCCATATTCAGATTCTGGAACTGTTCTTAAAAACAAGACTATCCAGGCTACCACAAAAAGACAGCCTTTTAGCTTCTGCCTTACTGGAGTCATGGCATTACCCCAGGGAAGTCAAAGGAAGCAAGTGGGAGTGGAGAGAATGTACCTTATATCAATGCCAAAGTACCCCATGTTCATTCTTCGAATGTGTTCCCGCTCCTCAGACATCTAATTTTCTTTTGTACGTTACGCACATAAGCCTTTTTCTCAGAGAAATTATTTTGCATCCCATATCTTTACCCTGTTGAGATTCTTGGAAGACTTTCTTTAAAAGGAAGTAGAGAAAATAAATTTTAATGCGCAAACCAAAGAGTCACTAGAAGAAAAATATAAAGGTATATAATTTTCTGCTACAAAATAAAATGCAAAAAATTGCATGATATGTTACTGTTTTAAGGTTCTTGTTATTAAAAGGAAATGTAACTAAATCCCACAGCAATAAGTACCATGCGAGTGGTAGTTGCTATGGTAACTTATTCTTATTAAGTAGAATAAAAAAATCCTAAAAAAAAAAAATACACTTTGTTGGTATGTAAGTTAAGGATGCCTCAGGGCAGCCTAAACATCATCAATGGGGCAGCAAAAATGTATTTAA